>JAQHUG010000006.1:2768754-2835799 GCA_028555095.1 Dicrostonyx torquatus | reverse complement strand
TGTAGCATGCATCAGTACAAGATCCACCCATGTTGTAGCATGCATCAGTACAAGATTCACCCATGTTCTAGCATGCATCAGTACCTCACTCCTTTTCCTACTAAAAAACATCCCACTGTGTGGACACAGAGTCTAGTGACCCATTTCTCAGATGGTAGACACATTCGTGTTGCTTCTACACTCTGGCTGTTAATAACACTACCGTGAACATACATGTACAGGTTCCTGGGGGCACATGCTGTCGTTGCTCTTGAGAACATATTCTAGAGGGCATTGCCTGTTTGAAGAAGCATGGCTCTGTTGTTTTGCACAGGGAACACTTCACTTTACATTCCTATCAGTCATAAACAATGGCTCCAGTTTCTCCGCATCCTTGCCAACCCTCAAATGCCTCCACACATTGTCGTTATATTATAGCCAACCCTGTGGGTTAAAGCGCCATCACATCATTTGCATTTCCTATATAACAAATGAAGCTGAGCATATTTTTATGTGGCTATTGGCCACTTACACGTCTTTGGAAAAATAGTAAAATCCTCTACCCATTTGTATTTGGGCTGTGTTGTTGAGTTAGTTATAGTTTTAAATTCTAGACATTGAATGCTTTTAAGATATGTGAGGCCGGGCGGTGCTGGCACACGCCTTTAATCCCAGCATTCAGGAGGCAGAGCCAGGTGGATCTCTGTGAGTTTAAGGCCAGCCTGGTCTACAAGAGCTAGTTCCAAGACTGGCTCCATAGCTACTAAGAAATCCTGTCTCAAAAACTCAAAATCAAAAAATAAACAAATAAACAAAAAGAAGATATATGAGTCATAAATATTTCTTTCAATTCCCCTCACTGGTTTTTAGCCTTACCCACACAATGACTTTTCTGCCTCCCTTAGAGAGGGCCACTGACTGCCCTCACTGTCAACAATAGTGCCCAGCATTTTCTCTCTCACATAGTCACCAGCTGAGGTTTCCTCAGCCAAGCTGGGACCTGAACACATGTACAGGTAAGATATCATTCCTGTGTGTCAGTCCTAGGTAGCTGCCTGAGCAGCGTAGTTGAAGGGGCAGAGGTGGTCAGTCTCAGTCCATTTCCAGCTGCTGTAACAAATAGTCAAGACTTGATCATCCACAAAGAAAAGAGGCTCTCTGTGCTCCACAGTTACGGTAGTCAAGACATTCAAATAGCCTAGCGAGGCTGGGCAATAGCACAAGGAAACTCACAACGAGTAAGCAAAATTGGCCAAGACAACCCATCAGCGGAGCAAGAGCATGGTAACTAAAGACAGGTACGCCTAGCTGATCACAACACACCTGCCGTGACTGCCAGTTTCAAAAGGACCAACCAGAAACATTCCTGCAGCAGCTAATTTCCTTAACCCCACAACCGCCCCCCCCACCTTTATACAACAAAGAGCTCCTGCATTAGAATCTCTTGGAGTCTGTGTCATTGCCTCTGTCTTCTTTCTCACCTCCTTCCCCCCAGCAAACAACAATCGCACAACAGGCAACAGCAACAAGCCCGCAAAAACTAAAACTTCAATGCATTGCTGGCTCCTGGCTGCATCACAATGTGTCACCCTGTCACTGGACACCACAAGTCATCCATGTGGCAATGACAATATCAGTTATAAACCCACATGTGCTATGACAAGATTTTGAAATAGTTAACCTTTTTAGGCAAATCTAAAACATCCATTTAAAGAGCAGGAAACCCACGTCATGAGCAGCATACCGATCCTTCCAAACAAATGGGCTTGTGCCTAACAGGAAAGAGTTCAGGAAGTGGGTGCCTGGCGGCTCCATGGTCCACCATGTGCTTAGCAGGCTGTGGTGGGTAATAGTGGCTGTCAGCTAGACAGGATTGACAATCACCTTGGAGACAAACCTCTGGACATGTATGAGCAAGTTTCTAGACTAGGTTAATTGTGGTGGGAACCCTAACACTAACTGGCTGGTACCAGTTCACAGACTGGGATCCTAAATAGAATAGAAAGGGACAAAGGAGGCAAACAGCATTCATCCCGACTGCTTTCTGACGGTGGTTGCAATGTGACCAGCCACCTCAAGTTCCTGTCGCCATGACTTCCTCACCATGACTGACTAGACCTTCAAACTGTGAAGTAAAATAGGACCTTTTGCTCAAGTTGTTTTTGTCTAGTCCTTTCTCATAGTGACAAGAGAAACAGCCAAGTCACGTCCATAGGGGCCTGGGTTCCCATTCCCAGCACCAGAAAAACACCTCTCCTCCCAGTCAACAAGAACAACAAAACCTCAGACAAATGGAGACCACGTGATCATAGCTTTGCCCTCAGTGGACTCCCCCACCTTTATTCCCTCTGTGTTTCTCCACGAGTTTTGAACACACAGGCTTGCCAATGTTCTCTTATTGTCTACAGTTGGTCGTTTTCCCTAAACAAGGGGTAAATTGTATCAGGGTGACAGCAGGAGCCCAAGGGAACAACACACTGCTTACATACGTGCACAGGAACAAATGGCCAGCCTGGTGACTTCCATTTCACAGCAGACATTTCTTAAATGCGCCATGTTTGGCCCCATCAGGGAGACGTTATAACTTTCTGTTTTTCCATGGAGGAGGCTTCACTTAGACAAAGAAACAGACCCTGAGCACCAATACCTGCAGTACAGAAGGCCTGCACACGGGGCCCACAGGACACTCCTAGATACACTATCACCTTAAAAGGGAAATTGGCAACTGCCTTATCTTAGGCAGGAGGATCAAGGGGCATCAGAGAAAAAAGGCCACCTAAGGCAGCCACTTGCTTATTTATCAAGCATTTTGAAGCAAAAAATGCTATATATATATATACACAATCAATACTGATAGCGTGATAAGGCCGTAAGGGCCAGTGTCTGCTGGCGAGGGCTTGACCAGCAGGACTGCATAGGCATCCAGCTGGCCATCAGTTCACTTAACGAGTGAGCCATGAGCCCCGCCACGGGCAGAGTGCTGGTCACCATAGGACATCTTGCAGGATTAGAGGTGGGCCTGCAACACTCTCGCTGTAAATCTTTGCATGGTTGGTTCCAGCACAGCTTTCTACGTGTCGGGTGCTCTCTGGTGTGTTTGCTGTCTGTCTCCTGATTTCATAGCACAAGAGCTATGCGAGCACAGGGCTTGCTGCTCGTGTTCCAGCACCTGGAATCATGCCAAACACAGAGGCACAGGCTCAATAAACACTTGTCTAATCAATTAATTCATCAATGTGAATATTACATATACAGAGATAAAAGCCCCCACACTGCTGAGGCAAAGGGGGGGGGCTGCTGAGACAGGAAGTCACTAATAAATACAGGCTTTCATTCCTTGATAGAACATATTTCAGTACAGGAAAATAAAACTCGTGTTAACAAAATACAGATTGAAAACACGGCAGTAATGTTTGTCAGCATAACTGCCCCTTTTGATTTGACTTCTATTCCTTCCTAGGTGCCCACTGCCAATCAAGAGTTTAGAATGGCAATCAAGGACTGGTGCAATGACTCAGAGGATAAAGGCACTTGTTGTGTGAGCCTAGATATTGGGGTCCAACCCCCAGAATCCACATAAAAGACAGAGGAGGGAATGGACTCCACAAAGATGTTCTCTGACTTCTATCTACATCATGGCAAGCCTGACCCACACACTTACAAATGATAAATAAACATTTAAAAGTAACTAAAAATAAAGATCAATAGAAACGCTGGGTGTGGTATGTGTTCCTGTAATCCCAGCACTGAGGAAGGGAACTCAGGGAGAATCTGTGGGGCTCAACCAACATGACAAGGCTACTTGGCAAGTTCCAGGCCAGTGACAGACGCTGTCTGAAAACCATAAAACACTGCATGGCACCTAAGGACATGCCACGGAGATTGCTTCTGGCCTCCATACACACATGCACACACATGCTTGTGTATCCACACACGTGTGCTCCCATCCACACACAACATGCAATACTTGTATACACATGAGTTTAAAACTAACAATGAAAAGTGAAATAGTCTTAATTTACTAATTTTTTTTGTATATCCTGACAAAACAACATAAGGGCTCTGCCCTTTCTCTCTCTCTCTCTCTCTCTCTCTCTCTCTCTCTCTCTCTCTCTCTCTCTCTTCCTTCCTTTCTTCTTTTTCATGACTGGAGATGTAACTGAGGACCTCACATATGGTAAACAAGCTCATGACCACTGAGCAACACCTCCCATCCTTCCAGTTAAACAAGAACAAGTCTAGCTTAAAATTCCTGAGCCAGTTCTCAAATCTATATGTCTGTTTGACTGTCTACATATTTATATATGCATGTATGTATATATAATCTATATCACATATTTAAGAGAAGAGATGCAGACAGAAACTGTTAGGAAACTAGAATTTGAAAACAACATAGAGATGATTTCAAGGTATGCACAGATAGGCAGGAAACTATACAAGCTAGCAAGATAGTCGTCTTGTCCTTCGGGAGAGAAAGAGAAAAACGAACCACAGGGACAAGGTTGCAGATCACAGTGGCTTTTCCAAGTACTAACTCGCCGATTCTTTGCAGCTTAAATCCAGGCCTTTCTTCCCATGTCCACCTGACCCAAATGCTCAGCAGAGCCAAGCTCTGTCATTCTAGCATCCTGGCTCATCTCTCTTTTACCCAAACATCAACCCTACAAGGCCCTCCAAACTTAATGCCCTTTGGGAACACCTCCTACTCACAGGTCTACGCCTGGTTGGCAAAGCCGGGGACATCAGGACCACCATGATCTCCTGGACTGAGCAGCTCAAAGTCTGAATAATCAAAGGGTGTAGCCTGGGACACCCTCTTATTTCTTCAGCTTATCCAAATTCTACTGTTCTTGAAAACATTAAGTCTTAGCTCATGTTTTCTGTGAAAAGACCCTTTCCCTTGATACACACACACACACACACACACACACACACTGGGACACGGACTGTCACCTACTGGGTCACCTAGTTGATCTGCATGCCCACAGAGTTCCCCCCAGTAGCACTCACCTACCACATCCATAAACTACTTTTGGCATCCATGTTATTGTGCACATTTTCTTCTCTGCAAAATCTTGAACTCTTAAAAAGTCGGGGCTGGCTTGCATCCCTCACTCAGAGCCCAGCACAGAGCTGTGCACACTCTAGGCATGCAGTAAAAGTTCCCACTGATGTATAAGTAAACTGGGGTTGGGGTGTGTCCTCATTGACTCTAGGTTTTTTCACCTCATTAAAATGAGCATGTGTGATGATGATTCCCAGTAAGCGGGATAAACACAGTCTATGCTTTTACGAGTCTGTATGGCAGCTTTTAAAAGGTCTGGGAAATGAAAAGTCACTTTAAGACACTTCCAGATGCTCTGAGCCATGCTCCAGCCCCACCTGGATTTCAGGTAATCAGGATAAAAAAAAACAGCATGGCTTTGTTATGGCACAGGGGACAACTAAGACTGAACCATGACAGCTCTCAGTGCAGGTAGGGAATATTAATAATACATGTGGATATTAATAATACATACTAAATGTCTGAAGATGCTGCCAATCAATGGTGCTACCCAGCCCTGTTTTTAATGAATGCCACCAAAGAAAATTAAGCCACAAAACCTCCACATTAAAGGCAATTAATGGCTTAATTTTAATAAGATGAAAAACAAGACAGTTTCAAGTCCAGGCGGATCAGCCATGCCTGGTGTTCTCTGAGTAACATTCCCTATAGGCCACAACACGGGAGGACAGGAAACTCAGGAAACGTGCCTACACTGGGATAAGGCATGGGTGCTAGGCAACAGCAGGGCTGATGAGCCATATCTCCTTCTTCTGCAGTCCGGTGAGGAAGAAGCTTCCTTAACCACCTTTCCTCCATCTGTCCCAGTGATGAGCAAAACACAGCCTGTGTCTACACAATACAGTGTGTGTGTGTGTGTGTGTGTGTACACCTCTAAAAAGATGTGTACATATCTTATCTATGTGTATATTTATATTTAAATAATTACTTTAGCATAGTTTCATTTGCTGGAGAAATAAAAAGTATTTTCCTGCCCCAAAATAAGTAAATAATTAAGCCTTCAATGGTCTATATACAAACTGCCGACAAAAGTAAATAACTAAGGGGAAAAAATCTGAGCTTTTATTTGTACCTTTCATAAGTTTTTAATAAAGAGAAATGTCAGTCAATTCAGTTACAACAGCCCGGCACTCCCTCCTCCTTTGAGATCTAAGGATTCCAGACAGGAAGTTTCTGAGCCCATTCCCAATTTTGACAAATTTGTAGGCAGGTCCTCTTCCTTTCCCATTCTCCCCTCCTTAAGCTCCTTGGGTTCTCATGCAGGGCACGCGGTAGTCCTGCGACCAATCATGATGTCCTCTGAAGGGCGTGGGTCTAGCTCCTGCCTCCTGCATAGGAAGGATGCGTGAAGTCGGGTGAGCATGCCTTCCGTGAGCAACGTGAAGAGAAGCTAATCCACAGGTGGTGTCTGGCACAGGGACCCAGATCTTGTCCTTCCTTGTCCTGCTCAAAACCAGTGAGCCCCTTCAGTGTAGCTTTCTGCCACTAAGGGAGGTGGCTGTGACGATATCTGCGGAAGGCTGGCGATGCTGCCCCGGTGCAGGATGAGGAACGGCAATGGTGAACAGGAAGTTGTTTAGGAGTTTCTTTATAATTCCGGTCTTCAGAAAGAATTAGGAAGCTTCTACATTGGTGCTACTCTCCTCTACTCCTGCCACACTTCCTGGGGAATTTCAAAGGCATCTCTACACGGTCCTATAGGCTACAGGTCAACGGGCAGTTGATTCAGGTGTGTTGGATCTGGTTCTCAATGACATTTGGCGGAATCTGGAGCCACACACCATTTAGACTCCAGAGAGGGTGGCAAGTGCAGAAGCCACATCCCCCGAGTTTTAGGGCAAACTAAGATGAGAGCCTGGTGTCTTCAGACCCAGTGGGTTCCATCTTGGAGTCAGCTGATACAGAAACGGAAAGCAGGGCGCTCTGGTAGTCATCCCTCACGGACCCAGCATGGGTGTGCTTCATTCATAAGAGACCATCCCTTTCCCATGGTCCGGTTTCCCATCTCAAACCCCAAGGGCAATCAAAACCAGGATTTGTACGAATGAAACAGAACAAGTGAATTGGAGGCTGCAAAAGACTCCACGAAGCCCCATCCTGCTCCAGGCTCAAATGAGAGCGTAGACCCAGAATAAACAAGCAACTTGCGCCTTCCTCAGCCGCCTTCTCTAATCTCCTTTGATGTCATCTCACAGCTATGCAAGTGTCTAACGTGTAAGTGGACTTATTTTAACCACAGAACGCTTGGAGATGCTAATGGTCTTGCCGGATTGTTAGGTCGTACTGTCCAAACCTAGAGGCTTTCTGCCTTTCTTCCTGCCGCTTCTGAGCAGACAGGGCCATTGTCATCATCTTCAGCAGGACGGTGCATGTTTGTACCCAAAAGCCTGTGTGGTTTTATTACATTTATACTAAAGCCATGGGATGTGAATTCCTTTTTCTCGGAGTGTCAATTATCTTAAAGAGAGGGAAAGAGCTTTCAAAGCATTTATGGGGAACGGCAACGTAGTGTTTACATCAAGATCCTCACAAGGTCTGCCCAACAGCTCACCTCTCCTCAACCTAAGCAAATAGAAGAGATGTCAGGGGCTGGAAAATCTTCCCTTTCCCTTCCCATGGGTGATTTTGTTAACCTCGTAAATTCTAGGCATAAATCTTCCTTTAGATAATCATCATTTAAAATAGTTCCTTAAAATACTTTAGGGCTTTAGTCTCCTCGCCTTATTCTTTCTCCTTCTAGCTTATTTATTATCCTTTGTTGTACTGGAACAGGGAAAGAAACACGGCACTGATTGGCCACGCTGCTGACCCAGGCAGACTGCGGCCATTCATTCACTCAGCTGTTCTAGACTTAAAGGAGTCCACAGACCCAAAGCTTTTTATATAGAAACTAGGTCCCCACCAGTCCAAATCAGGACTCTACAGTGAAGTCCAGAGATTGGCCAAAGGAGTAGAGAGTGCCTTGAAAGCAGGCTTGGGCATCACTCTGATGGGCGCACCTACTGTTCCCATGAGTAGGATGGGAGGGAGGGGTGCTCTATTGAAGTCGCCTCAGCAGATGCTACAAGTTTAGGCCTTAATTGCCTCCCTAAAGGCCCATTGTTAAAGGCTTGGTCCTCACCGACTGTGGCACTATTAGAAAGTGGTGGACCATTGAGAGATGCGGCCTACTGGGAGATCTTTAGGTCACTGTCCCTTGGAGGGGATAACGAGACTCCAGTCCCTTCCTCTTTTCACTTCCTTGTTGCGGGCTTGGTCCTCCACACATCCCTTGCCCATGACATGCTGTCCCATCACAGGTCCTAAAACAATGGGGCCAAACTGATCACGGACCTGGGCATCTATAACTTGGAACAAGAACAACAAGAGCAAAACCAAACCAAACCAACAACAAAGACAACTGAGCCTTTTCCCTTCACAAATAGACTGCCTTGAATATTTGTTACAGTAACAAAGAGCCAGCTAACTTTACAGATTTCCTGACCTGGTTGGCTATGGAGGAGCTTGGACACAGGAGATGACAGGACTTCTACTCTGTGAAGAGGCAGAAACTGTCTGAAGTTGCTCATCCCATCCCTCCTGGGGGGGTGCAGTCATGTCTCCTTTCTGCCCGTGAGCAGCAAAAGACTATGCTTCCAGGCTCAAGGACCATCCTGTGGCTTCCCTACCCCTGCCACGGCTCTTTAAATAACTCTTTTCACAGCTAATTCATTCTATAGAGTGTGTATCCACTTCTGCCAAGATCTCCCCAACTTACCCAGGGGGTGAAGAAATTCAGTGATACAGGTGGTCAGCAGGCCTGGGATCTGGGGAGTGTACAGCAGTGTCTGCATGGCTCAGATCAGTGTAATCCCCGTCCTGATCCTCTGTGCCATAGCTTCCAGCTCCTTCTTGCTTGGTTTGGATGAGGTTTAAAGTTGGTGCCCTCTCTAGGGCATAACATCAGTGTTTGTGCTGTGGGCATTGGCATGTAACTTCAGATCAGTAGGAATTCCTCTGTATGACACAAGCATGTGAGCAGGCATGCGTGATCAAGTCAAGAGAGTCAAACAGATTTTACTTTGTCTGGCCCATCATTTCCTAAAGAATCTACACCCACTCCCCACCCCCCATTGCTATTAAAGTAACCCAGAGCAGGAAGGTCGTGACACAGGTTTGATAAGCATCTTAAGCTCTTTCTTTCCTAGTATTTGACTTAGATCCCTCTTATCTTTGAGTTTGGATTGGGGATGTTCCCCAAAGGCCTTTGTGTTAGGGCTCCCCCTGTGGCACTTTTAGGAACGGGACCTTAAGGAGGTGAGGCGGGGTAGGGGGTGGGGATGTTAGGTTTTAGGAGTGTGTTCTTCAGTGAGACCCTGGGATCCCAATCCTTACTGTCTCTTCCTCCTGCTGCCTCTTAGCCATCACCATGGAAACAGACCTAGCGCTCCCATGCAGTCTGCTTTGATGCACTGTTCCATCAAAAGACAAACCACTGGGGCCAAAGGAACAGGAACTGAAAACTGTGGAACCACGGGCCAGAAAACAAAACAAAAAAAAGTTTTTACTACTTTTCAACACTGACATGCATTGTCTAGTAACGCAGTACATATTTTAAATGCCAAAAACCCCCCACAAAACTGAAAGTTAAAGGCACATTGAAGGAGAATTCTTTATAAATTCAATTTAAAGTAAATCCATTTTCTGTATAAAGACAGTTGAAAATTATCATGTCATTTCTTATTGTCAACAATTCCCAGAAAACACAAAGCTAACTACATTTTCCCATAGAGGAACGTTGCCAATCCACGGGACCACACTCTCAGATCAGGGTCCACAGTTCAGCAAACGGCCAGTCCACTGCCAGCCTATGACAAACTCACAAAAACATTTTAACACTTCCAATAAAGGTTAAAAAACAAAACAAACAAATGAACAAACCCTTACTTAAAATGCAATTCATGGTTTTACCAAATGGTCAAAACACATGGAGAATACTAATTGCTAAAGGGACTTTGTAATCTACAAAGTCCATATGTTCAAAAAAATTAAAATAAAAAAACTATAAATGTCCTTAACTTGAGAATGTACTGTGGCTGGGTAACCCTACTTGGTGGCCTCTGAGTTGTCAGTGGAACTGGATGGCCCAAAGCCCTTCCTCCAAAGGTTCTGAGCTCTGAAAGAGGCGCCCATGAGGAAGAAGAGCACACCGCTGACTCGGTGACGTGGCCAGTCAAGGAGCACCTCACAGGGGCTGGAGAGATGGCTCAGAGGTTAACAGCACTAAACATAATAAATAAATAAATAAACAAATAAATAAATAAACAATCTAAAGAAAAGAGGGAAAGAGAAGCACTTTGCAGCCTAAAGGCTGCTCCATGAAAACACAATATGCTTTTTGAAATGTCGATCATCTCCAGTGTACAGTTCTTATGTGACTGGTTGCTTTAGACCCTGCCTTGGGTTTAGTCTTGACTTGTGTCTAGGGGACAGCTCAGAGTGGGCTCTGGGGCAGCTAGAACAATCTCGATGCCACTCAGGTTCCGCCTGCAGCCGCTGCCGCCCTCTGACCAAGGCTTCTAGATACCACTGCTCCTCCTTCACCAGCTGCCGCTGCTTCTCCAAGCAGATTCTCACAGCCTCCACCTCGCGGTACTCCTGACTCAGCTGCTGAAGCTCCTTCCGTAGCCGCTGGTTCTCTCTGTGGAGGCTGCCACAGAACTCCAAATGAGCCTGCTTGCAGGCCAGCACCAAGGCCCTGTACTCCCTGCTAGGCCCCTTGGTGCTGCTCTGTCCCAGCTCCATCGAGCGCAGCTCTTCCAGCTCCTTCTCCAGCAGGGCCTTTTCCCGCAGAAACTGGATGTGCGCCTCCCGGTCCTTGGCCGCTGTCTCACCTAGGATTTTCTCTTTCTCCTTCTCCAAGGTCTGTATTTTCCTGTCCTGCCACTCCTTTACCGTGTAAACAGTCTTCAGTGCCTGCAGCTGCTGCTGTAAATCCTGCTGGGTCTTTCTGCCCTGCAGGAGCTGGGCTTGAAGGGCTGCCTTTCTCCGGGCGAATCTGGACGCCAGTTCTTGTCGCCGTCCTTCTACCTCGCCACATTCTTGGGCACACTGCTTCCGCAGTGCCTCCTGCTTCTTCTCACACTGCTCCTTGTTTCTGCACAGGTATTCCAGGAAAAGCTGGCTTTCAGCCTGCACATGGTATTTTTCCTCCAGTAGCTGCCTGCTGTCCTTCAGTAGCCTTTCCCGCCGGCATTTAGTTTCTTGGGTTTGCTGGCTCAGCTCCTTCAGCGCCACCACTGTCTTCCTTTTCACCTGTTTCTCCAATTTCATCACTTACCTGCCTTGAATCATGTATCTAGAACAGTAAGCTGTGGTGTGCGCAGAGCGACCTTCTGAGGCCCTGGGCAAACATGTTCCAGATCCAAGAGTTCATGAGGACAGCTCCCCAGGTCAGGAAGGATAATGGCTGCTGAGGAGAAAGCTCTGGCGGTAAGCACCTTCCACTCAGAACAACCTGTCTATGCTCAGCCAGCCCGCAGGACTGGAAGGATGCTCTCTGTGTTTTTCCTGCAAGAGCAGCTGGTTGTCCAAGGATGCTCCCCAACCCCCACATCTGGAGCCCAGTAGCCCTCATGCCAAGCTGCATAAGTCCTTCCCAGAGAATCCCATCTGTCCTTGCCCTCCAAGGGCCAGAGTTCTGCCTCTCTGTACTCTGGGAGTGGTCCCTCTCCATCCCTCCTCTTCTTGCTCAGTGATCCACGCCCCAGTCTCTGCCATCTACCCTCAACCTGAGTTCTGGGCTTGGGGTCAAATAGATAGATTGTCCAGGCAATGATAACTGGATCAGCATATGGGGGGGGGTGTCTCTAACTACTTGTGCTTATGTTGAGAAGGACAGGGGAGGGGAGAGGCCAGGAAGGAGGAAAGATGGTAGGACCTGTGCCTCAGGGATTTACAGGTGGCCTCCCAAACTTTTGGTGTGCCTCTTGATGTTGGAGTACCTCTGCAGGTAAAATGCAGGGGCACCAGGCAGTTGGAAGGTTTAAGCTGTGGCTTGGAGATTTACTATCAACCCTGGTTCCCTATTCTGGGAAGCTCCAGCACTAGCCCATGTCAGTTAATGTTGTTTGCTGTGAGCCTCAGTGCAAAGCCTATTGTATAGTATGGGCATTGTCTTAGTGATGGTACAGCTGCTGTGTAAAAGCTGAGGCTTGGGATTAACTCTAGAGGAGAATACAGCATAAGCACACAGGTTTGGGGAAGAGGTGCCAAAGGATTCTATCTTGTGCACCTATTATGTTCTAAGTGTAGGCATCTAGCAAAAAGCAGAGCCAACAAGATCCGTCTTTCATGCAGTTCATGTCTGAGTAAAGGAGACTGTAGTGGCTTGAACAGGAATGGCCCCATATGCTCATATATCTGAATCCTTAGTCATCAGGGAGTGGCACTATTTGAGAAAGATTAGGAGTTAAGGTCTTATTGGAGTAGGTGTGGCCTTGTTGGAGGAACTATGTCACTGGAGGTGGGCTTTGAGGTTTAAAAACCCTTGCCAGCCCTAGTCAGTCTCTCTCTCTCTCTCTCTCTCTCTCTCTCTCTCTCTCTCTCTGGATGAAGAACTCTCAGCTTCTTCTCCATAAGCATGTCTACTTGCATGCTGCCATGCTCCCCATCATGAGGAATGGACTAACTTCTGAAACTGAAAGCCTTCAATTAAATGCTTTCTTTTATAAGAGTTGTCTTGGTCATGATATCTCTTCATAGCAATAGAACACTGACTAAGACAAAGATAAAGGGAAAACTCCGACATGTAAAGAAACAGTATGTAAAAAGATGATCAAGACCTTTCTCTTGTGGTGAAAGATCTGGCATAAACAACCAGGGGTGAAGAGCAATCTATTTTGGCTCATGGTTTCAAAGGTGTCACCCATCAAGCTGATAAGAGATGATGGAGCACAGTGGTTCACATCTTGAAAGCAAAAAAGCTGCCTTTCTTCCTTTTTACATCAGGAATATTGCCAGAGCAACAGAAGGCTGACTGGTACATAAAGGAAGAGAGAGAGGTCTGAGGAAAGACTAGGAAGGGTAGGAATGGCGTGACTAGCTGTAGGTGAAGTCTACCCATTTTCCAGAGAAAAAGGAGGGGGTAAGTGGGTAATTTATTTTTCAATCTCTGGAGCACAGCAGTAATAAGACATATTTCACAATGACTCATGAAAAAAATCATTAATGGAAATTCTTAGACAACGAAGCTTGCAACACAATGTTCCCAGCTATAAAATAGAAGACATGGATTTGTCCCTGAGCTATTAATACACAATGAAGTTTTACATCTACCCACCATAGTTTCCTGAAATTGAGTCAAAAGGAAAGACCACAGATCAATCTTACAATCTGCTACTTCCTTCCACACCTTGACTCACAATCCACACAAACTGTGGTAGCCCCAGAGTTGGACTGGCAATAGCTGTACCAGGAGCAGGGGAAACACGCTGCACACACAGAGATCGGGACAATGGTGCCTGAAGAAACCTCCCTAGCCAGTGCCTTCATGGTCCCCTGAAGTCGATGAGGTCCTTCATGTCCCTGGCTTTGCTTCTATCATGCATGTTGTAGGGCATTCTGACTCTTAGGTGACCTTTCCAGTCAAGAAGAAAAAGAAAGACGCACCACAGTATTGATCCCTTGGAGAAACACAATGCTATGGGGATCTCAGGTTTAATAGCTACTTTACCACTGCATAAATTCTGGCCTCACTCCTACTTCCGAGTCCTGGGACATAGCGAGTTCCCTAAGTTTCCTGAGCCTCAGTTTCCTCCCCTATAAAAGAGGAATGACATACCTACTAGGACTGATGTCAAGACTAGGAGACAACATAATGGCAGCTGGTGTCATTCTTATTTTCTCAGGCTAACAGACAAACATAGTGGCCTCTCTGCCTTCTAGGGTATTTGAAAAGGTAGGGATTTTACCTAGGGTGGTCATAGGAAAGCAAGGTGGAAGACAGAAGGAATCTCAGCAATCCCTCTCCTTTCATGTGCCATCCATCCACCCATTGTGTTGGACTTTTGTGTGTCTTATGCTACACCTTGTCTCCAATCAGGCATAAACCACTAGGCAGTCAATGTCTCCCTGTGTCTTCCAGAGCCTGTTTGTGGGTAGGAGTCATTCATTCATTCATTCATTCATTCATTCATCCCCATTGATATCTTTATAGAAGGCTACATGGAAGAAAGACTTCTTAAACCAGAACACCAGGAGTTCAAAGCCCCAACCCTAGTGCTTTTGGCAGCTCACATGCAGAAAACCAGGTCTCTGGAAATTTGGAAGGTCTAGGCTGTGGCTTAAGGAGTTTCTGTGCTCTGCTCTCTCATGTGGCTCTTATGAGTGGAATACAAGATGGTGTCTATAATGGTCATGACCAGGGATGCTGATACCCAATTAATGTTGGTATTTACCATGAATACTGTGGTTACCCAGTGAAGATGTGAGTAAAGGAGATCATGGCCAAGACAGTCACTTTCTCCCACTTACTCCTTTAGAGTTAGTAGCCTAGTTTTAGCTTGGACTGAATATCAACATGTAGAAGAATGAAAATAGATCCTTATCTATCACCATGCACAAAACTCAAGTTCAAATGGATCAAAGATATCAACATAAAGCCAATCACACTGAACTTCAAAGAAGAGAAAGTGGAAACTACACTTGAGCATATTGGCACAGGAGACCACTTCCTAAATATAACCCTAGAAGCACAGACACTGAGAGAAACAATTAACAAACTCCTGAAACTGAAAAGCTTCTGTAAAGCAAAGGACATGGTCAACAAGACAAAATAGCAGCCTACATAATAGGAAAAGATCTTCACCAACCCCACATCAGACAGAGGTCTGATCTCCAAAATATAAAAAGAACTCAAGAAATTGGTTATCAAAAAACAAATGATCCAATAAAAAAAAAAAGGAGTACAGACCAAAACAGAGAACTCTCAACAGAGGAATCTAAAATGGCTGAAAGACACTTAAGGAAATGTTCAACATCCTTAGTCATCAGAGAAATGCAAATCAAAACAACTCTGAGATTCCACCTTACACCTGTAAGAATGGCCAAGATTAAATACACTGATGACAACTTATGCTGGAGAGGGTGCGGGGTAAAGGGGACACTCCTGCATTGCTGGTGGAAGTGCAAACTGGTACAGCCACTTTGGATTTTAGTATGGCGATTTCTCAGAAAATTAGGAAACAACCTTCCTCAAGACCCAGCAGTACCACTTTTAGGTATATATACAAAGGATGCTTAATCATACCACAAGGACATGTGCTCAACTACATGCATAACAGCATTGTTTTGTCATAGCCAAAACCTGGAAACAATGTAAATGCTTCTCAACTGAAGAATGGATAAGAAAAATGTAGTACATTTACACTGGAGTACTACACAGCGGAAAAAAAATAATGACATCTTGAAATTTGCGGGCAAATGGATCGATCTAGAAAGCATTATATTAAGTGAAATAACTCAGACCCAGAGAGACAAATATCATATGTACTCAATTAAGTGGTTTTTAGACATAAAGCAAGTAAAACCAGCCTACAATTTACAATCCCAGAAAACCTAGACAACAAAGAGGACCCTAAGAGAGGCATACATGGAACTAATGCACATGGGAAGTAGAAACAGACAAAAGACAAGATCTCCTGAGTTAATTGGGAGCATGGGGACTACAGGAGAAGGGTAAGAGTGGATGGGAGAGAAAGGGAGAGGAGCAGAGAAAAATACATAGCTCAATAAAAGCAATTAAAAATTTTTTTCAAAAACATTCAGTTGTACAAAATGTTAGACTCAATGTTGTAGAAAGTTGCCACAATAATGACCTTAAAATGCTGTAGACGGGACTAGAGAGTCAGCTCATCAGTTAAGAGCACTGATCTTACAGAGGACCCAGCTGGGCTCGATTCTCAGCACCCACAGGGTGGCTCACAACCATCTATAACTCCAGTTTCTGGGGATCTGATGCCATCATCTGGTTTCTACAGGTATTATATGCATATGGTGCACATACATACATGTAAGCAAAACACCCATACGCATAAAATAAACATAAATGTTTCATTCCTTTAAAAAACACCTTTACAAACTAATTTTTGAAAAGCATTCTTTCTGTATGTCCTACAGGTGCCCCATTTTATCATAATTCAAAGTAACTCTCCCAGTCTCAGTGATAAGTTCAGAAATAAGACTTTGAGAGTGTTAGAAAATTCTTTACCATTTTTTAAAGAGAATTTCTCCCCTAGAGAAACTTAAACAATGCCCCGCCCCTCCTCATAAGGTCCCAGTGACAAACCAAAGCATAGTTCTACACTGTTCACCCTGGGGAACAAATGAGGTTTATTTACTGAGCATTGAGGGGTGCCTAGAGAAGCATGGGTGACCCCCCAAACAGTCACACGGGGAAGTCTTTACCAGCATGGACGGTGGCTTCCCCATAGTCACACAGATGGAGTTCCCCACTCCGTCAACTTCCCTGAGCCTACATATTTAACCCTTCCCAGGGCCCCCAAGATCACATGTACTCAGGGAAGAAATACACACAAATGGCCAGAACAGAATCTCTAGTGAGGGTCCAATGACACCTCTACCTCCTCTTTCTGTGAAGAAACGTCAATAGTCACTAAGCCTGACCCTTGTGGTCTTCTGCAAGCAGGGACAGCTGATCTAGTGATGATGGGGGCTGCTTTGCTAGGAGGGCAGCTCTTTACAGCACGTTTCTACTCAAAACATCCTATTTCAAGACCTAAAATTAATTTCACAAAGCAGTAGTGAAACTACGTGAATATGGGCATTGGTTCTTTGACTCAGAGCATCCTCGGCTGCACAGGAAATTGCTTTGCTGTTTCTGTAGCCTCATATGAGAGAGCACATGTCACAACAGGGAAGATGACATGTAGCCTCATATGAGAGAGCACATGTAACAACAGGGAAGATGNACATGTAGCCTCATATGAGAGAGCACATGTAACAACAGGGAAGATGACACGTAGCCTCATATGAGAGAGCACATGTAACAACAGGGAGCGCCTATATGGCTCGAGAGCCACGGGGCAATAATCCTAGGGAGGCTGCGAATCAGTCCTAGTCAGGGTTGAAGCAATGTCATGGGATCCAGAAGCCAGGTATTAATTTCCTTCTTCCTTGGTGGTTTCTCTGAGCAGATTCCCACTGACCACTATCACTGGGCCTCTGTAAGCTTACTGACCAGCTGGAAGCTGCTCTGACTGGTTAAGACTGGGAAAACCTGTGAGAAAGGTAGACCCAAAGTTTAGAATACTTGCAACGCCACCCCTAAGTAATCCAACACTGTTTAGAATATCAGTTAAATGTGCACACACATACATGCATGCACACACATGCACAGACACACGCACATACTTTCTTCAAAGCCCACTTACCCTTGAGGGCAGAGACAGTTATGAGGAACTTTCCATCATTAGCAAGTGAACAGACACTTAAATTCCACTCTGTTTCTTACAGGAGAATAAAACAGCTGTGGGCTGTGTCTGCTATGTTGGGTCTCCAAGTGTCCTATGTAAGAGAAGCTGCCAGGTCCTCATTAGCCTCAATTCAGCTCTGTAAGATCTGTGCTGGGGTAGCTGTTGCCTGGTAGTGCCCTGCATAGCTGTCACCCACACAAGAAGTGGGTCCCTTCCCATCTTCTGCTTTGACTATGGCACAAGTGCAGAGGTTTTGAAAAACCCATTGGGTTGATTTGTGCCATGGGACAAAAATAATCCATGCTGGACTTTTATCCCATCTTCCAGTTCTTTCTTGTTTTGCTGCCTCAGAACCAAGTTTTTCTAGTTCAAGAGATGCTGACGCTGAGACAGGCATGGTGGTGTACAACATTAATCCCAGCACTCGGGAGGCAGGGGCAGGCCGATCTCTGTGAGTTCAAGGCCAGCCTGGTCTACAGAGAGAGTTCCAGGATAGCCAGGGCTACATAGTGAGACTCTGTCTCAAAGAAACTCAGAAACAGAGAGAGATCCTGAAACTGCATGCACAAACACATAAGATATTGTATACATACACATACATAGACACACATTATATAGATCATGAACACAAACACACATACATACATATCACACACAAACATACATGCATATACACATCATACAAACACACAAATACTTAAAATGATAAAATAAATTGTATGTCCTTCAGCACCGTATCTCAGGGCAGGTACAGTCGACTGCACAAGGAGATGGGTGTGTTATAATGAGATCTTATTTCCAAAAGTGGAACCAGATTGTCCTCAGCTCAGACTCCGTCAGCTCCTGACCTAGAACCATTTTGCTTTAGTAACATTCTTGAGATAACCGAGAGCCTTTCTAGGTTTCCTTATTCCCCCAAAGGCTACAAGTAGAAAAACATACTAGGGGAAGAGGAAGAGACCTTGGCCATGGATTTTGTATTCCACATGCCCGAGCTTTGTGTTGTCCTTTTGTGCTACGAGAGAAACAAGAGCAGCCATTTACTGATCTCTCATTCTGTCTCATTTTAGTTTTGAATTTATGTTCTTTTTTATTAACATGTGTTACATGTACATACTATGGGGTCTAGTGTGGCATTTCACGTCATAAATACCACCACCTGCTCAGATTAACTCAAACCTCCTCTTGGCACTCCAGCCCACCCCCACATTCTCCTTATGCTGTAGTCACCTCTGTTTCACATTCAGGTCAACACGAGTCGATTCCGGGTACGAGATGGGCGGTAAGGATACTTGTCGGTTTGTTTGTCCTATTTTATTTAACACAATGTCCTCCAGCTCCACCTGTTTTGCCAAAAATGACAGGATTGTATTCTTCTTTATGGTTGGGTGACACTGCATTGTATGGGGAGAGCACGTGCTCTCTCTCTCCATTCATCTGCTGACAGGTACCTAGCATCTACTGCCAACTGTTCCTTGGCCAAGGCGCCAACACACACAATGGAGGAGGACAGCCTGTTCCAAAACTGGTGCTGGGAAAGCTGGACCTGCATTTGTGAGACACAGCAAGGAGTCAGAGCTCACTGTGGAAGAAAATATCCACTCGAAAGCCTAAATTTAAGACCTGATGGACTGTGACAGAGCTCAGGAGCTGAGCGCTCGCCTGTGTAAGTCTTTAGATTCAATCTCCAGAACCAGAGAAAAGAGAAATCACAAATGAACAAACTCTGAAATTAATAGAAGAAAATACAGGGGATGCACTGAAGACACCAGTGTGGGCAGCGACTTTAAATGTTTTGTTTCATTAATTTGTTTATTATAGTTTGTCTTTTCGATTTGGGTCTTTGTGGGGGGTCCTTTTTGTTGGTTTTGTTTTTGTTTTTATTTAGACATGATCTTGCTCTGTAGCCCTGGCTTGCTCTAATCTTACTTTGTGACCCAGATCGACCTTGAACATCACAGAAATCCTCCTTCCTCAGCCTTTCAAGTGTTGGGATTACAACCCTACAAAACCCTGCAATCTCAGGAAACAAAAGCAAAAATAGACAAATGGGGGGGGTCTCACCAAATTACTTTCATCCTTCAAACAGTTTCTACTTCTGCTTCTTCAGCAAATATCTCTGTTTGGTAAAGAACTCAGTTCTTCTTCCAGGTCAGGTGCCCATTTGGTCCTTCATTGACTCATCAATCCCAAGATTCTCTACGTCCAGGTCCTGCGCTGCTGCTAGTCCAAGTGGTCCCAGAGTAAACAACAGTGCCCTGTGCACAAACATGCCACGTGCCTAGGGGCATCAGTTCAGTGTGGTCTACACAGGCACAAGGCACTGTTTCTATATCCCTCAATAGGCAAGGCTGAACTCCAGAAAGATGGGTATAGCCATGAAATCTCAATCGTTGGTCCACAGGCAAACTAGAATAAAAAGAAACCAAGGGAATGGAGAGGTGTTTCAGCAGTTAGTAGCACTGGGTGCTCTTGCAGCAGGCCCAGGTTTTGGGTCCTGGCACCCACATGGCAGCTCATGACTGCAACTCAAGTTCCAGGAATTTGGCACCATCACCTGGCCTCCATGGGTACTGCATGCATATGGCACACATACATACATGCAGATAAAAACACCCCCACACATAAGATAGTAATAAATGAAGCTAAACAAATAACTAGATAGGGAAACAAAAAGATTTAGAAATCCACACTGATGGGACGAGAAGCCACAACAGAGGAAACAGGTAAGAAGCCAGACTTACAGAAACTACTGATTAACTCGCTTGGAGTTGCGATTTTTCCAGACCGCAGGATGGAAATAATTGGCTGTTTGCAAACAAAATGCAGAAAGAGGAAATGTTTGGTCTAAAGCTGTAATTAGCATGTCAGTGCCATCTATGATGTGTGCACACAAAGAGATACGTTTCTGTTGAAGTGGCTTCCCCTTCCACCTCTGCCTTCTCCTTCCAAACTGGGCCTGAGCGACAGACAGAGGGCAATGGCAATCAGGCTGCAGACTGTTAGTGGTAAGACCTGCTCCTACCAACATGGTCCACCCACAGATGTGTGCTCTTGCCAACAGTTCCCCGTTGTTCTGAATAGTGGAGGTGATGGGCCTTGGGGAATTACTATGTGGGAGATGAATGCTTTGCTTTTATTTGCAGGCTACAGACGCTAACATTTCTCCTAACTGGGCTCACGTCATATTTGATGAATGCTCAAACATGATCGTACCAGTAGCATTTTCTCTGAAAATTGCAGCGATTACTCATTAGCAAATGAGGCCCCTTGGGCAAAGAATCTGCTCAGAAGACTGAGTACCGTGTTACCAACACATGCAACAAATTAATCCTGAAAGTTTGGCACTTAGAATGGGGTATTAAAGTGTTGCAATTAAAATTCACATGTACAAGATTACATCCATTACTGCTTTTAAAAAATTTATTTGCCCTTTCTATGGCAAGTTGCCTATCCTAGCCTAAAAGACATTAAAAAGTGCATGAAGATACAAACAATATGCCTTCATAATCAAACAGGTAGAAAAGAGACTGAGTTGAACATGGTGCAGACCCATCAGTTGAATAAGTACAGTCACCGTCTGCTTGTTCTTCAAACCACAGAGAAGGACTGCCCCACCCACTAAGGCTCTTTCCCTCTTCTGAGGCATTGGCTGGTGTTTTCATCTCATGATCTGGCTGGTTTCTTGCTCCCACCTGGAGCTTGGATTCTATTAAAGGATGGGCTTAAAGACAGTTGGATGTGTCTCTGCTGTTTGCTGGTAAGCCAGGGCAAGAGCCTCAGTGTTTATATCTCAGTTTCTTGCCGCAGAAGAGACACGAGTAAGTGTTGTGGGAACTCCTTCAGCCAATAGCCTTTTAGATACCAGTCCATTTGGGGTGTGGTCTGAGGTACTATAAGCGCAGACGAAGAGCATGTGTGGCCCCCACTTTTTTTTCTGGATTTGGTTCCCAACTTCCAGTGCCCACAGAGGACTGTGGATCTCTACCCTTACTGTGAGTTTTATCTGCAAATAAACAAACCTTTGTTATACTCCATTCTGGGCCATTGTGGAGCTCTTTAATACGCCTACAGGTAGGAGGGACAGTGCAGCCTGAGAGCTAGTCTGGCCTTCCAGCACTCAAAAATAATAACCCACATCATTTATACAAAATTTCCTCAGGGAAAACTCAAGGATGTCCCTACTACCTTAAAACACGAAAAGTAATTTGGCAGCGTCTAGCAAAGGAGGAGGCACACCTCCCTAGGACTGGGCAACCTCGTCACTACCAGGCACACCTCCCTAGGACTGAACAGCATCCCCACTACCAGGCACACCTCCGTAGGACTGGGCAGCCTCCCCACTACCAGGAACACCTCTCTAGGACCGAGCAGCCTCCCCACTACCAGGCACACATCACTAGGACTGGGCAGCCTCCCCACTACCAGGCAGGCACACCTCCCTAGGACTGAGCAACCTCCTCACTTCCTTCTTAAACTGGCACGTGAATGCAGGGGAGCTGATGGAAGCCCTCGTGGCAGCATGTGCAAGCACAAAACATTAGAACAATGATGAGCAGAATGGATAAGTAAGTTGTGATACTTCCATAGATTGACTCCTCCCCCAATTATTAAGATGTGTCTGTAACATGAGGGCTGTCTTGTTGGGGTTACTGTCCTGCCCGGTACCCCACAGCAGGCAAGCCCCAAAGAAAATCACACAGAGGTCTCCATAAGATTATAAACTGATTGGCCCATTAGCTCAGTTTTCTTACTAGCTCTTGTAACTTATATTAACCCATTGTTCTTATCTATGTTAGCCACATGGCCGGTACCTTTTCTCAGCAGGGCAGCTTACATCCTGCTTCTTAGATGGACTGTGCAGGAATGCCAGGGAAGCTTCCTGCTTCCCAAATTTTCCTGTTCTCACCTCTATTTCCTGTCTGGTTTTCCTGCCTATACTCCCTGCCTGGCCAATCAGCATTTATTTAAAACATGATTGACAGAATATAGATAATTCTCCCACACCACTTCCCCCCCCTTTTTTTTAAACAAAGGAAAATATCCATAGTCCATTTTTTAGGAATGTGGGCCTATCTATGTCCTGCCCTATCAAAAGGCCCAGGCAGCTTTCTTTATTAACCAGTGAAAGCAACACAAAATACAGAAGAACCCTCCTACACCATGTGTCAATCTCAGGAGCATGATGGTGAACAGGAAATGTTGCAATAAAGACATTGATGGAAACATTTATACAAACTCTAAAACTGTGACCCATTTTCCATATTACTTAGTGTTGTGAGGAGGCAGCCGCTTATTGGTTCCCAGCCACTTAGCCCCAAAATAACCACACAGATACTCTATTAATTAAATCACTGCTTGGCCCATTAGCTCTAGCTTCTTATTGGCTAACTGTTATATTAATTTAACCCATTTCTATTAATCTGTATATCACCACAAGGTTGTGGGCTACCAGCAAAGTTTCAACACGTCTATCTCCAGCAGCTTTATGGTGTCTCTCTGACTCCGCCTTCTTCCTCTCAGCATTCAGTTTAGTTCTCCCTGCCTAACTCTGTTCTACCCCATCAGGCCAAGCCAATTTCTTTATTCATTAACTAATACTAAAAGCAACACAGAGACAAAAGGACCTCCCACACGAACTTAGAGAAACATGTATGCCACCGGTGTATAGAACACACACTTCCTGAAGGGAAAAGCTTAGGGACGAATAAGGGTCTGCAGAGACTTCAACTACACTGATGTCTCACTTCCTTAAAAAGATGATGGATGGGATATTATGACTTATAAGCTTTCTTACAATAGTTGATTCGTAGTTTGCATGCATGAATTATTTCTTGACTTGAAAATTGTTTCTTAGTCTGTTTTGAGGCGCCGTCCCAGTCCATAGCCACAGCCTCCCTGCCCTGCTGTGCCCACATGTGTACAGTGCACTCAGCGTTGCTTTGGCCTTGGTTGGTAACCACTAACATCTGCCCCTGGGATAAGATGAACAGACGTGACAGGTTGCTTACTTTATCTGGTAGCTTCCCTTCCTAGGACAATTCATTACAAAAGCTTCCCTTATTATAACTTTAATGGACAAGAAAAAAATTCTCCTGTTCCTTTCCTAAGCAACACTGTACCTCAATGGTGTCTTTAGATAATGGATCATTCTCTCATTAAAAAGCATTTATGGAGCCCCTGGAGCATGCACAGCTCCGTGCCAGGGCTGGGAAATGATAATGCAGTTACATGGTAAAAGGAGTGGCCATTGCAGCTTCATTAAAATTTAAAATACTTTGGTAATTTAGTTCATGCTTTAAAAATAACAATTTTAGAGTTCTTTAAAAACTTAGAAAACCCCAAATACTCGAACAGGAGGATGTAAGAAAAGAAACTTTTAGCAGAATTTAATGCTAGCTGAACACATGAAAACTTTTAACCAAAGGAATAAGAACAGGGAAATTTTCAAATGTTATATAATTTTAAGTTATCAAAAGGCAAAGGTAACATTCAGTCTTGGTAAAAGGCCAGGAAACTGGGTACTGAGATAGTAGCCGGGCAGAACCTGACCGTATGCACCGAACACCTTACCCATAGCAACAATCTTTGCCCCAGTGATTCTCCTGCTAGACTCACGGATGAAGACAGCAAGCAGGGATGTACACAGGAAGTTTTGTACACGGGTACTCAGAGAAGCAGCCTTTATCATAGCAAAGCATTGAGGTACACAACAGGTATTCATTAAACAAGATATAATCATGCGATTGAATAATTGGCAGGCTCATATGTATTTATTCTTCAGTTCTTATAAAATGGCACAGGCAAGCATTCAAGAAAAAAAAATTAGCTGAGGCCATCCTGCATGCACAGAGAGATCTGATGCCGTAAAAGAAGCAGGCTGTCACCCCTCCACACCCATGGGGTTCCAGGGCTCCCTGGCTACTCCTAATCTGCAGGTGCTCAAGTCCCTTGCAGAAACTGGGACATTTTTATAGAGGAGAAGTGACATAACCGTCACACCAGCTAAGTGGCTACAGGGCCGCAGCTGTGCTACAGGAGTGATCCTGCAACCCTGTAGATCTGCCTGAGCTCAGCATTCCAGGAGCAAGGCACCCTCCCTCTCTCACTGCTTCGAACCTAGTAAACTGATACAGAACACTGTCTTGGAAACAGTATCCATCCTCTCTCTGTATCCCACTGGGCTTCTCTCAGTGGCTGGGAGAAGGCAGCTGGAGAGGTCTTCTCCCAGCATCGCCCTTCAGGCACTTACTAGCCCTGCAAACGAAGACACTGATGTCTGAACTTCTTACCTCAAGGGTTCAGGACTAATTCTAGTTAACTAAAACCAACCAATAGGTGCTATTGGGAAGTAGGAGATTAGTGCAAAATATGATCTGGAACCAACCTAGGGCAAGCAGTGTGAGCGGGGGCAAAGGGCTCCATAACAGCAGGATGATTGACAAGAGCTGCACCTATAATCTCAGCTCTTGAGAAGTGAGCATTAAAAAAAAAGATTGAGGCCAGCCTGGGTTACATAATGAGACAGAGGCCAGCCTGGACTAAAAACACCAGAAACGAGTACACAGGCCTAAATATCTAGCATCTGTTTCTTCTTGAACTCAAACAAAATTTCCAAATAAATGACTTACAATCTAGAGACCCAGGCTTTACCTAGGCTTTGGTCCTTGTTAGAAAGCCAAGCCCAGCTGAGAGCTATTTGCATTCAGAGAGGTCCCATAGTCCCTGTGGTAGACAAGAGAAGGGAAGAGGACAAACCTGAGGAGTGTGCCTGCTGAGAACTAGGGCAGTTTCTGGGGCAGGGCAGGGCTTTCCCACCGAGGTCTCCTCAATGCTCTCCTCAATGTTTGCCTGAAGCAGCGGTTTGCTGACACAGTGCTTTCAAAGGCATTGTGTGGAGGCTCCCAGTGGAAGGTATCGGGGGGAAGAGCGAAGTTCTGGTCAGCCAGGGCTTTCCCACACTATTATCGATGCCTGTGAGCACCTCAGAAGGAGACAAAGGAAGGAGACGGACTGGGCCAAAATGTGCTTTTCTCTTTCCTATTCACCCCACTAGATGTGTGGAGAGAAACAGGAATGTATTGGGAAGGGGCGGCTGAGGCCAAACCCCAGGCAGATTTGATTTCCACCATTCTTTGGACTCACCGCCCCTAGATGCTCAGAGCCGCAACCAAGCACTGGGAAGGAGAAAGCTAAGAAGGTAGCCTCAAATATTGCCTGACTGTGTGAATGCGCCGAGACAGATTAACACGGTGGTCCCTTTTATCCAGTCGCAGCACCCTGTGACCAACGGCAGCCCTTAAATAGGAAACAGAAAATTCCAGAACACAAACGTGCAAGTTTTAAATTCCATCCTGTTCTGAGCAATGCTATGAAACCCCATGTCATTTCCCATCATCCTTCCTGGGCTACAAAGTACATTGCTGTCCTGCGTGTTCCTTCTCTATATGATACCCACAAGGCCTATACCATTCACTTCCCTTCATCATTCTATGGGCATTAGGTTATCTTACATCACCCCAAGAAGGGTGAGTACAGATCAGTAAGATACCTTGAGAAAGAGACCACATTCATGCAAGTTTTATTATAGTATACTGTAATAATTATATAATTATCAACTATTAGTAAACCTTTACTATGTTTAATTTTACTATGCTTAAATTATAACAATTTAAGCTAAACTATTATAGTTTATGTGCATATAAGAAATAATGTGATCTATCCAGGGTTTCAGGCATCCTCAGTGAAAATTGAAATATGTACCCAACAGATAAGGGGGAAATACTGTATGGAGTTGTAGGGAGAATCACAGGAACAAACTGTGAAGAGACTCTATTCTTCATGGAGCAGGGAAATGACACTTTCATTCATAAAACTTACAGCAGTTACAAGGAGCCCAGGATCTTATTAAAAACATTCAAATTACGAGGAGACGTTGAATCCTCTACCATCCAGCTGTCTTCCTCCAACACTCAGCTTCCAGAGCTGTATGAGATGTCTTCAGCCTAGAGCTTAAGCCACTTCCTAGCAGGAGGTGTCATTCACCCAGAAGCCCACCCGGGCCTGACCATCTGAGCTCTTGGGTGGGTTTGTGGCCTCTCCCTACTTAAACATCTTGAGGGTATTTGTACAGTCCAATCCTGCAACGCAGAATACGAAGGCTGTGACTAAGTCAGAACTAAGACATGCAGAAATCTACTTTTTTAACTTTGGGACCACAATAATTTTGACTGTTGCCAAAGCTCTTGAGCTTTGTACTCAACAAATGTAAACTAAAGAGTTGACTAGATCAGTTTTTCATTTACATTGTGTGATCTTCACAGCAAAGTAGACTCCAGTCCCCCAAAGAACCAGACAGAATATATTGCAACACTGAAAACCATATTTTATAACAAAACTGTAGCGCATTTTAAATGGGATATACAGTAGGCATTAAAAAAAAGTAAAGGGAAAGAAAAAGAAAAACCATAGAGCCTGGGAAGAGAAATAGAATTCTAGGCACAGCCTTTGACCCAGGGCTGGGGCTAGGATGGAAGGACCAGGCTTCCTTCTTCACAGACAACTTAGAGAAGTGTCAAAAGCTCAGTGAGCACATCCCCTGATGCGATGTTTAGTAGGAAATCCTGTGTGAAGACACAATCAACGTTACTGCTTTTTCCTTTCATCTCAGGATCTCAAACAGCCTAGCATGGCCGTAAGAGACCCAAGTATGTCAAGATCAGTAAAAGGGATCTGTTGCTGTGCTGGGTTTGCAGATGAAGAAGCCTGCCATTGACTCCCTCCCTCACACCATGCACAGAAATTCACTTTGAACGACAAACACCTAACTAGACAAGCTGAGACTGGCAAACTCTCGGGAGATAGACAGGATCGAGTCCTTGTGAGTAGGACGCGGCATAGATTCTTAGGTGGGACATTCCAGGTATGAGGACAACAGCTGAAAAGGCAGAGCATTGAGCTTCATTGAAAGTCAGAGTGTTTGCGACTCAGAGGATTATTAGAAAGGAAATGAGAGACAGCCTAGGGGAAGGGGAAAGTATCTGAAAACCAGGCTTAATATTCAGAATTTCTGTAGCGCTCCTAAACTCAATAGCAGAAGGCGGTTTGGAAAACAGAACAGGGGACTGGTGTTGGTGGCACACACCTTTAATCCCAGCACTTGGGAGACAGAGGCAGAAAGATCTCTGTGAGTTCAAGGCCAGGCTGGTCTACAAAGCAAGTTCCAGAACAGGACAGTTAGCACTGTTACACGGAGAAACCCGGTCTCAAAAAAAAAAAAAAGAAAAGAAAAGAAAAAGAAAAAGAAAGCAAAATTGACATGTTTCCAAAGAAGATAATCAGGTATCCAACAAATACACAAAGAATGATCAACATCATTAGGTAAATGCAAATAAAAATCAAAGTGATATACACTCTCACACCCACTAGGATTATTCTAATTGTTCTAAAGGAAAACAAATGGTGAGGAAGGGAAAAAAAAACAACCACCCTGCCCTCCTGCATGACTGGGAAAGATGCAAAGTTGCATAGCTATGGAGGAAAACGGCAGTGCAGTTCCTCAAAAAGCAACATGTGACATTGCCTGCCATGGAGCCGAACAACCCCACTCAGAGGTGCATAGGCAAAAGAGGTCATCCCAGAGCCCCAAAGCGACACTTGCCTGGTAGTGCTCATAGTGGCTTCAGCAATGGTGCCAAAGGGAAACCAACCCCAACGTCCAGGCTGAGAAGAAAAGATAAAGGAAGTGTGCCATATGTATGCATAGGAGCATTCTTCAGGCAGAAAGAGGGATGAAATTCTAATGCACACCACTGCATGGGCAAACCTTAAGAACATTGTGTCTGTGGCTGGAGAGATGACTCAGAAGTTAAGAGCACCGACTGCTCTTCCAGAGGACCTGGGTTCAATTCCCAGCACCCACATGGTGGCTCACAGCCATCTATAATGAGATCTGGTGCCCTCTTCTGGCCTGCAACAATACATGGAAGGAATGTTGTAGACATAATAAATAAATAAGTCTTTTTTTTTTAAAAAAAGAACATTGTGTCAATATAGTAAAAGAAGCCGGACACAAAAAGGGCAAATACTGTTTGACTCTGCTTACATGGCAAGCGCAGAACTGGCCAATCCTGGACATTAGATAGGCAAAAGGATGAAGACTTGTTACTTATGGTTACAGAGTATCTCTCTGGAGTGATGAAGGGTTTGGAGGCATGTAACAGTGACAACTGCACAGCAATGAGAATGTAATTAATGACACTGAGCTGTGCACTTTCAAATGCTGAAATCATAAATTTTGTTTTATGTACCTGATCATGATAAATTTGTTCTTTTAAAATAAAGAGGTCTAAATACATGTCATACTTAGCAATCAGACAATGGAGCATGTATATTCTCCACTGCAATTCATAAAACTCTTACCATACATTAAATCATGGAGAAAATTGCTGCAAGATAATTGGGTAACTAATAAATAAAACAACTGGGCCCAAGGAAATCGCTCTGTGAGTGAAAGTGCTCACTGCATATGTGTGTGTGGACTTCAACCTGAATCCCCAGAACCCACGTGAAACCTGGAGATATGGAGGCACATCTGTAACCCAGTGCTCCTAGAGAGAGATGGGAGACAGAGCCAGGAAACTTCTGGAAGCTCACGGGCCAGATAGCCTAACAAACACAAGGGGAGAACCACCAAGAGAGCCTGTCTCAAACATGGTATGTCACAAGGACTGGTAGCTGAGGCTGTCCTCTGATCTCCACACAGATGCTACGGCACCTGTGTGTGTGTTTGCACGCACACACATATGCATGCGTGCATGGCATGCACGTGCACACACACAAACTTATGCACAGACATAAGCACATGCATTGTGCACATGCACAAAGTAGTGAATAAATGAATGGAGACAGTATTGTCTGTTCACAATACAGTTAAATTGGAAAGACATTTAAAGTAAAAGAACAGAAATTCTCTTCTGAGACAAACTCATAACTAACTAAAGAGAACCTGCCTTAACGTGAATGAGGCCCTAGAGTCTATCCCTAGGACTGGGGGACAGTGGCCCTCTTCCCCTGGAAATACAAATTGTTCTCATTTTTAAAATATGGCTGATATTAAGTAAAAAGGGACTATCACCAGAGTATTAATAAAACACCATGTATCAGAACATAAAATACAATCGACATGGTCAACAGCAAAAATGTATAACCTATGTATTTGCATCAATTTAAAGGATGCATTAAGTCTAAAAGTAAAAGAACAATAGAAACTAAAAGAAAGTACAGGAAAGAAACAACAGACTGAAGACAGAAGCCAGTAAGGTAGTAAACAGAAAAACTGGAAAACTAGTTTTAAAAATATCAAAATGCTTGTTCTCTGTAAAAGCAGAGCTTCCTTTCCCCAGTACATATGACAACCCAGAGTGACATGATTCCCACAGGAAAGCACACCCATGCAGCCAAATCCAGCAAGACACTGATCAGAAGTCCACACTCTATCTCCAATGTCTTTTAAGCTTAATATCCTACACAATGTTTCTTTGGGTTTCATTATTTTTAATAATCGGTCTCCTCTGTGTCCCCCGGGAAGATGTGACACATTGCTAAGCTTCTGAGAGCCTATGTCGGTGTTAGCAGAGAGCCCACCCAGCTGGCAATGCAGTATCTCTGGACTCCTTACTTTCCCAGTGAGAAGATTATGTCAACTCAAACAAAGGCACCAAAGTCAATGGGGCAAATGGCAATGGGGCAGCTCAGCACCTTGACTCCCATCCCATCACTGAATCCTCTGGACGCTGTACTAAATGTTATGCAAACAGTTTTACAGAAAAGGATCCGGCTGAGTTGTTTTTGTTTTGTTTGTTTGTTTTGTAATGAGCATAACTCCTTTCTCCCTCCAGAATTAAGAGACTGAAAACAATGGATTCTGCCTTTGGAATACCTAAAGCAAGAAGGAAACCCCTTAACCTCAGTCACCCAGTGTGGGAGGCAAGCACGCTCCCTCAGCCTTGGAAAACCAGGGATCTGGAAGGAGTCGCACGACTGCCTCCAGAGCTAGCCAGGGAGAGCAACTTACAGATAGACCCATGACATCAACAGAAAACAATGAAAGAAAATGGCCAGCCAAAATACCAATTGCAGGAAGCAACTGATGGCTCAGAGTGAACCAGCAGAAAGAGAAACCTGTCATGCTCTGCCCAGACACACACCAGCTATATTTTGAATTGTACTATTAGTGTCACTCAAGGCAAAACACATAGTATAAAGACAACCTTGATACATTTCTCTCTCAGTAATAACACAGCCACTGTGGACAGACATCCTTTCTAGGTATGAGAATAAAACACAAGTTCCACGTATGGTAACCCCACTTGCAGTGACTCTACGAGCAGCAGGCACTAGCAACAGGCACAGAAGGTAACAGACGGACTCTAGAATGCGTCTTACGGAAGGTGGATTTCCTTGGCGCAGACTGTCTCTGAACACGTATGGCTTTGTCTTTCGTTATAGATCTCTCCCTCCAGCAGATGCAAAGCAAGGCTATTTCATTTCCTCATCAACCAGAGGTTTTAACATAATCTTTACACAGCACTCCATAATCCTGTGCGATATGGAAAACTCATCATTTCCATCTCCCTTGTGTCAAATGTAAAGGGCTTAGACTGGCCAGGTGTCGAAAGCATATACTTCCCTGTTTCTAGTAATTCTTCCGGTGAACAGCACAGAGTGGAAATGTGTGTCACCCAGAGACGAAATGGATCATGGGGACAGGGTCTGAAGAAAAAAAGGCCTCCTGAAGGTAGAAGCCATTGCTGATACTCCATAAACAAATGTGATTCAAAAGTCATCCAATGCCTCATGAAACCAATTTATTGAGGAAACGTATTTCCTTTTGAGGCGCATCCAGCTAGTCTAAGGCCTTATAAACCATTCTGCTTGGTTTTTAGAAATGTAGCTTGGTTTGGTTTTTGTTCTTGCTGTGTTGAATTTTTTGTTTTGTTTTTGATTTTGAGTTCTTTTTTCCACTGCACTGCCCTCAACCTGTGGAAATCACTCCCATATGACATCCATCTGCAGGCATGTAGACATCACCCGCATCAATCCGCAGGGATGTAGACCTCATCCAGAGTGCCATCCCTGATGCTGACAGCAGCTGCGGATGCCAGTCCCTTCCTGGGAGCATGGCAGATGGTCTGCTCCGGAACCTACATGTTGCTACTCTGGATGCCCGGGCCCGAAACATCAGTGCAGAATCAATCCTTTGGTTTTAATGTTCTCAGCAGCCGATTGTTTTGGGCCCCCTGCATGTTCTCTATTTCAGGTTGTATTCTGTATTGCTCTAAGGGTATAATTGCTATTGGATGCTGCAGGCTTTAAGCATCACAAAGCTAGACAGATGTGCTGGCATATGCCCAGAACCCCAATATTTGGGAACTGTAGGCAGGAGGACCAGGAGTTAAAGTAGAGAGCTGAAGTTTTAAAATAGCCTTGGCTATAATCTGAATTTCAGATCAGCCTGGGCTACAAGAAAACAAATATAAAAACAAGACAAATCTCATAAGGTTCCCAAGTCTATCTAAAGACTGCCATACATATTTGGGCTCTCAAGGTAGGATAAGAATGTTTTTTAATAACTAGATAGCATGATTATTAAAATTCAATATAACTCTCTCTATATATATATGTAAAACATAAAACTCAATACTTTAGGTTGTGACTCCAAGTCTACAACTAAACTACAGCTATTAAATTCCAGACCAAACTAAGAAGGACGTGGAGTGTTTTTATGAGATTTACACCAAGAAAACTCCAAATCTCCTCCACTGTTTTGAGCACCAGCCATTTCAAGACCTATCTTAATGCCTTCCTAATATGATCTGTCTTTCCCTTCTTCTACTCTTGATGCTATATCAAAATATTTAGATAAGTTATTTATGAAGAACCAAAATCTTTGCTCACTGTTCTAGAGACCGGAAAGTCAGAGACCAAGACACCAGTAAGCCCAACGCCAATGCATTGGTGGTGCCTTCTGTACATCCCCACATGGTAGACTACAGGGACGGGCTCCCTCGGGGCTCTTTTATAAGGGCACCAGTTCTGCTGCTGTATGTAGTGTCCTCCAAGTCTCCTAAAGACCTCGTGTTTGGTACTACAGAATTTGAGGTTGTGTCCAACATAAGACAAACAAACAAACAAAAAACCCCAATGACTTCATCTGAAAAGTTAAAACTAGACTAGTACCCAAAGGATTCTCAGCACTGCTGGTCTTTAGTAATCTGCAGAGAACAAAGAACAACGCAAAAGCTGTCTAACTGGACAGGCCACACAACAGCAACCCCGTCAGTAAGAACACCAGGAAGGACAATATCAAGATGCATCCTCCTCACAGCGACAAGCAAACAGGCAATGCTGAAGCACGAGTGATGTCGGCAAAGCAGAGTACCCATCAACCAGTCAACCGATCTAACTCTATCCCGAGAGTCTATAGAATTTGTGGAATATGGTCTCCATAGGCTGAAGTAAGAAACACAGTCTCCAAACGTGAGGGAAACTGGCATTTTCTTCCCTGAGTACCAGAATTTTCTTTTCCTTTTCCACTGCATTCTGTGGAAACTCCATAGTGACAGCAGTAGCCATTTGTCTATATGAAATGAGGGGGCTGGAGCTGGGGGATCCTCCACAGACTGGAAGAGGACAGAACCTTCAATTATATCAGACACCTCTCCAGGGAGATTTCTGCCAGGAGACAAGCTGTTCATGCGAGTTTCTAGGTGATAGGTTTATGGTTGGATTTTTTTTTCCCCATTTGTTTGTTTTTAGTATTTTTTAGGTTAATCTCAAGTGTAGCACTACAATCTGGACTCTTCTTTAACCTCCAGAAACTCCATAATTAACAAAGGAGAAGACATTTATGGATAAAATTGTTCCTTGGGAGTTAGAAATCTGGGACCACCACAAGCCTAATGCTTTTCTGAGCCCATTCTTTAGCTAGTCACCTACATGGCCATTCTGCTTCCATGGTCACACATGATACTAAATTCTCACCTCTTATCCTTTGCTCCCTTCTGTTTACTTTTTTCTTTTTTTTTAAAGATTTATTTATTTATTATGTATACAACATTCCTTTCATGTATGTTTGCATGCCAGAAGAGGGCACCAGATCTCATTATAGATGGTTGTGAGCCACTATGTGGTTGCTGGGAATTGAACTCAGGACCTCTGGAAGAACAGCCAGTGCTCTTAACCTCTGAGCCATCTCTCCAGCCCCCTGTTTACTTTTTTCTGAGTAGCACTATAAAACCCAGGCACCTTCTGAGAAAACAAGCAAAGTCAGTGTGTCCTCAAACAGCTCTCTCTGGGCAAGGCAATGGGATGAGGTCAGGGCAACAGAAATAAACGCTGTCTGCTCAAATGAACTCAGTCCCTCGCACTCAGATCACAAGGAGTTTAGCAAGAAGAAATGGATGCCTGGTGGGATTGCAGTGCTCTGTGTTTGGAAGGTGGGAGGCTCTAGGACTGGAAGAGTGGGGGTTCTGGGAAGACAGTGGAGTAGCAGCAGAGGTGGGGGCCACAGGCTGGGTGTCATCTGCTATGATTTGACTGTGCTCCCCAAGTCCATGTATTGGAGACTCCATCCAAGGCAAGAGTATTCAGGACCTCTAAGGAGTAACGGGGTCATCAGTGCTCTGCCACAGAAAAGAGGCGAGCACTGTCGTTGCAGGAGGGAGTTGTGCGTTAGCTGCTAGAAGCATGGGTTCCTGATAACAGGAGCCTCACGCCCCTTCTGCCTGTTCCCAGTCCTAGACCAAGTGACGCTGTTGACGTGCTGTGATGCAGAGATGCGTGAGGTCTTCACCAGATGTAGGCCTCTGGACCTGAGACTTATTGAGCCAGATCTATACGAAATAATGTGTTCTTTGTAAATTGCTCTAGGGTATTTACTATAGCAGCACTGAGAGCCGAGCTCTGTGGCAGAAACATTACCGATAACAGAGAAAACACTGGAGGACAGGCAGGGACCAGTGGGCAAGGCTTCCAGACAGTCTTCTGAAGGAATCTTTGAGAGCAAATTAGACTGATGATCAATTTTACTTTTCTATGGAAATTTTTAAATATACACGAATATTGAAGCATCTACACAGGTGCCTCCAGCTTCAGCAGTCCCGTGTCCGTGATAGGTCCGATTCCGAGTTCCCGCCACTTCTACTGCTATTATTGCAAAGCAATTCCCATTATCATGGTTTTAAATCTCTCAGAACTTTAGTACCTAAGTCTAAAGAACAAATGTATTTTCAAAAGACTCTTAATTCTCTTATTATCAAGAAACATCTTAATATGATACACCTCTTTAATTCGTTATGCAGGCTTCTTCCATTGTAGCATTCAGGCTGAGGATGCTGGAAGATGCACACTCTCCGTCCATCAGCCCAAAGGAGACAAATACCCATTCTTGTCTCTGCAAAGCCACAACATGAAGGCCATGTCATGTGCTTCTTTCTAGAGTCCTGCATGTTGGTGGATGAGACGATAATGCAATAAGCAAAGAACAGGCCACATCCTGCTGAAATTACACTGGAATGTGGTGCTTGTATTCCGCTTGGACCCTTATAGAGTTGACATTAAAAAAAAAAAGGCAAGATCTGTTTTCACTTAAGATGTTTCTATGGGTTCACAAGTATAGGATTCTGTGGCATGCCACTGCTCACTTTGAAGGAAGATGCATATGGATTCTGGAATCTGCAGGACTTCCCCACACAGCATGGGTTCGTATTGCGAGGCTCCCTGTCCTGGGCAAACCCTCACCTTTCATTTTCCGTTTGGTTTTCCACTTTCTAACAGAACATGGAAGTTCACCTAGAGACAGTTTCCTTTGAATCTTAAGAAATGGAAGTCAGCTTTGTCCTATAATACTATGGGATGTGAAATAATCCACGGTCCTACTGAATGCTGACGTGGCTTGAAGGTGGCTCACTAGCTGAGACCCCTGTATTCTGATAAAGAACAGCACCCCAAGAATCCAGGAAAACTTGATGTGGGATTCCCTTCTGTATGTTGTGAATATGTTTTACTATCATTGGTTAATAAAAAAGCTGTTTCAGCCCATGGCTTAGCAGAGTAAAGCCAGGTAGGAAATCTGAACAGAGATATATATAGAGAGAGTAGGCAAAGTCAAGGAGACACCATGTAGCTGCCTAAGGAGAAAGATGCCCAGGACCTTTACTGGGAGGCCACAGCCTTGTGGAGATACACAGATTAATAGAAATGGGTTAATTCAAAATGTAAGAATTAGCTAGAAATATGCCTGAGTGTTGTAATTAACATAGTTTCTGTGTGATTATTCAGGGTCTGAGCAGTCGGGAAACGAGCGAGCAGTCTCTGCCTACAAAAACCAACGCAAAGCTCTTTCTGTGGGTTGGGTGGGAATCCCATGTTGTTGGTTAGTCCCATTCCTTGCTGGACTACTCTCCTGCCAGCTGGGTACCAAGGATGGGTGGGGCAAGGTGTAAAGGTCCCTGCATTTGACTCGAGGACACACTTTTGCTTCCTACCCCCTATTCTGCAAAGGCTGCCCTGGGTTGCTGATTAAACCTGCAGATTAAGCTTCAGCGGGGAGACAGTTTCCTACTGAGTGCCAGGCAGGGGTGGTTTAGCTCCTGAATCCTCTCAACTGTGAGTTTGCCATTCTCACCACTAGAAAAGCAATGCCGTGGAGAACTGCTCTACCTTAGAGCTGGATTTCTGACCACCTCCTCCTCACCATAGCAGCCATCCAGCTTAACAGACAAGGAGGAAGCAGCTTCCGATGTGTGACCCCAGGTCAGTACAACTCTCTACACCCCTGAAAGTTCTCCAGTAAGGTCAGGCTGGAGCCAGGGCCACCTGCTGCCAGACTTTGCCTAAACTGTTTCAATCTTTGGCTTCCTTTTCTTTCTTTCTTTCTTTCTTTCTTTCTTTCTTTCTTTCTTTCTTTCTTTCTTTCTTTCTTTCTTTCCTTCCTTCCTTCCTTCCTTCTTTCCTTCCTTCCTTCCTTTTTCTTTATTTCCTCCTCCTTTATGTTCTCACTCATTTGCTGGGGACATATCTTATTACACAGGAATCCCCACTTCTGAGTGTATGTCTGGGGAAAACACACATGCCTAGGACTCCCAGTGCTGTGTCCAGTATTCAGGAAAAATATTATCTCAACACATCTATACAGATACACCCAGGTAAGATAAGCAAATGTAGTATTATTTACCATGGACCCTCTGTCTTTGCAGCAAGATGACACAGGAGAAAGGCCATCACATTTGGGACTCTAACCCGCCACAGTCAACAGTGTGGCCCATCAGAGTCCTTTAACCAGCCTAGAGGACACGTGAGCACACAGCAGATGACAGTGACCGCCCGCTGAATCGTAATCTGCGTTTTTATGATAATGCCCTTTCTGTCAGAAGCGACCCCAAACCCATCAAAGGAGCCAGATGCCTCTGCAGTCCAGCTCTGTCCCCAGCAGCGAGTCTGTAGATTCCTTGTACTGCTAGGGACAGGAACCAGATGCTATCATAACTGCATGGGGGAAAAAATGATCCCTCACCAAGAAAAAAGGCCCTTGACGGACGTTCCTGGGGCTTTATGAGCCATCAAGTGTAACAGCTGCACAGTTCCAGGGAATGTTTCCACCCGGCGATTGTTAAGCAGCGGGTGATATTTTATTATCATTTCCCCTCTGTTTAATGTGTTGCTCACCTTCTGCCGGGATGGTTAGCCTTGCTTATCAATCTACACATAAAAATATAGGAATGTCCTACTCCTGTTCCTCTCCGGGGTCCTTCTGTTGCTCGTTACTGTTGGAATCACACACTCGTTAGCTGGGTGGACTGGAACCTTTGGTCCCAGGGCGTTGGTAGATGACGCAGGGGGTGGCGTGGGCAGGGAGTGGGGGGCAAGAAAGGAGAAGGATGTCTGGATGCTCACAGAGCAGCAGAAAATGCAGGATCACGCCAAACAAGATGCCAGCAACAAAGAGGCTGAGGTACAGACATCTGGGGAAAGGGTTGGGTTTTTGTTGTTGTTGTTTTGTTTGTTTTGTTTTTCTCAACTACATTCTTCTATTCATTTTCCAACACAGACATTGTGTAACTGTGTTGAGGGGGCACCAGGCTTCTTGTCCTTTCGCTTCCCAACATGAAACTAGCAATCCTTCCTGGTGATGAACTGGGGCAGGATCGTCTCCCCACTCCTCGGCCTTCTTGCATGCAGTGGGATTACCAGCCGTCTTGTTCTCTGGGCTCACAGATGGCTGGAGTCTACCATCCCAGAACAGCATTTTGGGATTCTACAGGAAGCCAGTGAGCAAATGCCAGACTTTACCTGTCTTCTTTGGAGTGACTACACTGATTTTTATTGTCACCTCCTTGTCTTGCCTCCTTTGGGGCATGAAACCTGGCAGGTGCTGTGGGGGCTGCCAGACATATGCCATACTGACAGTCATCCCTGAATCTTAGCATGGCAGAGTTAATTCTCCACCAACCTGCCCGATGCCCTGTCTCCTGAGAGGACTCAGCATGAGTATGACAAGCCCAAGGGCTTTCTCAATCCTCGTCTGTTTCTAGCCAACTTCAAGCATTTACCTCAAGAGATTTGGGGCATTTGCAAAAAATGCCCAGGATAATGTAGTCATTTTGTAGACACTATAGAAGGTGTTGGGACCAGGCAAGGATTGCCATCATACTGGACCGGATTCCTAGGACACTTAGCTGAGAAGTCACTCTTTTCCTAAGACACCAAGTCATTCTGTGACCGTGCATAGACTCCGCTGGGAACTTGCTCCCAAATGCCTCCTCTCTTTGTCCAGGAGCAGCCTATTAGCCTGTTGTCTGTAAATTCAACTGGGCCTACACATTTATATTCACGGTTGATACTACATCTTAAGGTGTGGAATATTGTTTGCTTTTTGTTTTTCCCCAGTGCTGTTTCTCCTGGGCTTAAGAGATAAACCCAAGATTTAGTGGATAATCTATCCAACTGTCAAATGAGCTGCTCGGCTCCCTCCTAGATTCCGTCATCCAGACTGAGGACTTAGCTTAACTGCCTGTTCTCTGACTCCTTTACCTCATGTGGTCAAAAAACATACCTCTAACCTCAAAGGGAACAAGATGGTCTTTTCCTAAACCAAATATGAGGGACCATCGCCCAAGAACATGCCTGACGTGGAGATGGCTTCATCACGTTGCTTGTTTTTGAAACAAGTTTTCTCTGTGTTACAGTCCTGGCTGTCCTGGAACTTGCTCTGCAGACTAGGCTAGTCTCGCTCGAAATCACAGAGATCCACCTGCCTCTGCCTCCCAAGTGTTGGGATTAAAGGTGTGTACCACCATCGCCTGGGTCGTGAGATTTTAAAGTTACAGAACAAAGAGTCACAAATCAAGGATTTTCCCAAACACATTGTTGGGAATCTCAGGTCAGCAGTTAACAGCAAAGCAGGGAAATCTCTGGCAAAGGTCTCAGATGCTGTTGTCAGCTTCTGGATTGGTGGAAGTGGAAGCTAGTGGCCCACAAGGTCAACGCCTGCCTTCTGTGGGGTTCATTGTTGCTGTTTTGTTTTGCCTGCTAACATTGAAAGGATGACAGACACAGGGGAAGAGGACTAAAAGATAACATGGTTCTCTATCCACAACACCCCAACTCTGTACAATCACCAAGTTCTAATCAGTCGTAGCTCTTATAGAATCTTTAGCAGGGGTCTTTGATCTTTCCATTCACACTCCTTAATGGATTTTTACTTCCTTTGTTATTTTAGTTATTTTCCAGTGTCGGTGACTGAACCGAGGGCCTCAGGCATGCTAGGTACTAAGCTGCACTCAGAGCCCACAACAATTTATGTTTTAAGATGACCTTTTTGATAATAACTAAGATCTTTCTTTGTCTTGGCTACTTTTCAATTGCTATAACAAAACATCATGACCGTGGCAACTTATAGAATAAAGGGCTTCTTCGGGGCTTACTGTTGTAATTTAGAAAAAGCAATGCAAAAGAAAGACTCCATGCAACAGAGCTCACATGGAGGGAAGGGGAGGAGGAGACCAGCCTCTGGGGACAAGAGCAGCAACAGGAGAGAGAGAGAGAGAGAGAGAGAGAGAGAGAGAGAGAGAGAGAGAGAGAGAGAGAGAGAAGCAGACAGAGAAAGAGAGAGAGAGAGAGAGAGAGCTGGAAGGTGAGCAGGGCCCTTTTAAAGGGAACATAGTGAATGTGCACAGAAGGTGCCCTTAGTGGCTACAGCTAAGGACATAGCCTATCAGAACCCCAAGGGCAGATCAGTACAGATAGCTGAATACTAACACAGTTTCAGAGGATGAGTCCACGACCATCATAGGGGAGAGCATGGCAACCAGCAGACAAGCAGGCATGGCGCTGGAACAGGAGTAGTATCTGAGAGCTTAAATCTGATCCTTGAAATCTTACTATTGACACTTTCCTTCCTAAGGAAATGACCATTTATCCCAAAACTTTGTTCATGCTAAGACAATTTCCCCACCTTCTCAAATACTTTTCCAGTTAGTGTGTGTGTGTGTGTGTGTGTGTGTGTGTGTGTGTCTATCTACACGTGTGTGTATTTGCCCATGATGGTACATGTGGAGGCCAGAGGCTGGTACCAGCATTGGCCTGTCACCTTATTTTTTGAGACAGGATCTCACTGAACCCAGAGCTTTCTGTTTTGGCTAGACTGGCTGGCTGGGAGTACCTGCGACCTACCTATAGCTCCTCCCCAGCACTGAGGTTACAGAATAGGGCTGCATATGCTGAAGTGCTTTGTGTCACTAAATTAGTTTATATTGCCTATAATTCTATAACAAATAAAATCATGTAATGCACAGTCTTCTGGTTTTGGCGGGGAGTCTGGCTTTCTTCCCTCACTGTAATTATTCTGAGACCCACGCCTATTCTCGTATGTAGCAGTGAGTATTTGCAAGGGATTCTTCTGTTGTGCAAAACATCTCACATGTCGCTTACTCACTTATCGGTGAACATTTGCACGTCTTCTAGGTTTTGGCTTTTGTGACTTATTCCACTGTCAACATCCATGTGCAAGTCTTAGTGTGAACAGGTACCCTTGTGCGTCTCCAGTTAATGCCTACCGGTGGCATGGTAGTGAAATTCAATCACATTGCTTTTGCCCTGACAAGCTTAAAAGGCTTGCTGGAGATCCAAACCATATCCTCCCCTTTATGTGTCTTTCCCCGCAAAAAATTCAATATAGTTCTGAAAGGACAAGATGAAAAAGGACAGGTGAAGTTGTGTCTGTCCCCTTTGGACCGTCTCAGTCTTACCTGCTAGGGCTGAACAGAGCACAGTTGACCCGGGTAATGGAGAATCCCTTAGGCAGGGGAGGAAACAGAGGTTCCCCAGGCTCAGCCCTAGTACAGAGATGCTGAAAAAGAAGCCAACCAAAGTCCCACCACCAGCCCACCTGGAGCATAGCATCTGCAAATATGGAGGATGCAAACACAGCTTAAGACAACACAGAGCGTGAAGACTGTTTCTGCTGCTCTTAAATGTTATACCAAACTCCAAAAACATTGGAGAGGGACAAAAGAGTCATAAAAGAGGAATGAAGGAGAGAGGGAGGGGAGGAGAGAGAGGAGAAAGAGAGAGAGATTAAATTCTTGGAGTCTATGCTTCCTGTAAAGACTTTCCTTACCTTGCAGTAATTTTTTTTTTTTTAAAGCAAAGGTCAAAAGATTTGGAGTTGCTTGGATTTTAGGGCTGTGGGCAGAGACCATGTTTAGGTTGTCAACCTCAATGCCTCTTTTGTGAAGGGGGGGGATCACAGAATTAATGACTGGTAATTTTGAAGCACCAGGTGTAAAGGAAATACTCTTGTTATTTTTAATTTACGAGCTCCTGTAGCAATACAATCATCAGGATCCCCTCCAGATGTGTAAAAAAATACCAGCGATGCTTAAATTTACTGCAGCTGGAGGAGTCCTTGGCTTCCCTACTCCCACCCTCAAGCGCGGAGCTGCATAAATCAGCAGCCCTCACGTGCCTGTGTTGAACGGAAACAGAGAACATGTGAAGTAGTAAATCCACAACAGGTATCCGAGGCTGCGGTTGGCCATCGGTGCTGTAGAAAGACAGGAAGATTCATGGAACCTGGTCTTATGTTCTCTGTCTTTACTATAAAAGCTCAAACCAAATGTGCGGCATCTCAAGGAATATGTGGTCCAACTTACTGAAAATGCTTGAGGGCTGGACCGCGTCAAGGCCAGGCTGTGAGGAATGGGGTATAGGAGACCAGCTGAGCAGAGTGGGTATGGGACAAACTCCACCCGAGGGCCAGCAGGTGTCACCTCAACAGCCAGCAGTGACCTCTGAAGGCCTCACTAGTGGAGTGGTGAACCACACTGAACGCTGGGCGTTTTCATCAGAAACTTGAAACCGATTCATGATACAGTTAGTATTATGTAGCAACTGGGTAGGGCACCCGCTGCCACTCAAATGCTCAGCCCTGTGGACTTTCTTGTCTTGTCATTATTTTGTGGTGGTAGACATACAAGGCTTTATATAGGTAGGCCAGGACTTTACCACAGAACCATAGCCCAATGTTACTAATAGTGTTTTGCTGTGCTGGGGATGGAACCCAGGGCTTTGCACAGGGCAGGCAAGCTCTCTACCACTAAGTCCCACCCAGTCCTGCAGCACGGAGTGCCAGAACGTGCAACTGCAGAAGTCCGCCATAATTCCACAGAGGAAAGGCGGCAGTGGACAGGCACTTCTTTGAGCCTGCTCTCAGACATCTATGTTCCCAGGTGAGATGGTCCTTCCTAGTGACACTGCTGTCGCTCAAAGGGACCGGAACCATGTTGTTATTTGAAGGAGCCAGCACTGGGTCACATTGCAGGCTCAAGAAGGAAGTGGCCCAACTTCTGGGTGAGAGGGTAGTCTTTAGTGGAGACGGAAAACAAAGAAAGGAACGCACCGTAAGAACACAGATGAGCAAAAGGAGTGCGTTTCAAAGAAGCTGGGTCTAAAAGGGAGGTCTGCAGGCTTGGGTAGAGCAGCCACAGTGGACACAGGCAACTCCACAGTGCCCAAAGAGACGCTGCTTCTGAAGTGAAGGACAGATCTCTCCAGCGAGCAGGGGAGGAAGCTGCCAGTCTCTGGAGCATCCACCACAGCTATATCCTGAGATGCAGTCCCCAGATACTGTCTGTGGCAGCCAGGAGCTCAGGCTTCTCACTGAAGCTGGATCATGTAAAGATGGAATGCGCTAGACATTCACCTCTCTGCATGGATGGTACAATCAGGAAAGGGATTAGGTATCAGGTGAGTAAGCAAATGAAGAAGAGAATTTCTAACAATAGTGAGGGCTGGGAATACACCTTTCACTTCTAAACCCCCGAAGTCACCAATACGGCAGTACCAGATGATTTGGTGAACTCTGTCCTGCACATGTATTGTTTCTAACTGTCCTTGTTGGACTGAGATCTTAATAATGGGATTGGCTGTCCTATTTCTAGTGTAGTATCTTAAGTAGCTAGTGCAGTATAATGTGGTCTACCAATTGGTGGATGACAGATAGATGGGTAAATGATGGATGGATGGATGGATGGATGGATGGATGGATGGATGGATGGATGGATGGATGGATGGATGGATGGACAGATGGGTGATTGGGTGAGTGGGTGGGTGGGTGGATGGATGGATGGATGGATGATTGGGTGGGTGAATGGATGGATGGATGGGTGGGTGGGTGGGTGGATGGGTGATTGGGTGAGTGGGTGGGTGGGTGAATGGATGGATGGATGGATGGGTGGGTGGGTGGATGATATCTGTTCCCAGGATCTTATACAGGGTTCCCTCAGAAGCATCTCTTGGATTGACAATTGGAGTGACAGTCTATTTAGGAAACCTAAAAGACAGGAAGACCTTGTGTCAGAGTTATTCCAGGGCTGGAACAAGGGAGTGGGGCTATGTGCACTGTCCCCTGCCAGTCTTGTCTGAGAGCTGGTCACAAGTTGTTCCCTACCCTGTGACTTCACAAACTAGATTATTCTAAATGTGCGGGCTCCGGAAGTCAGTGAAAATCTTCAGGCATTGTTACAGGTGTTCGCCCATGAGAAATCTGAGATTTTATGAAAAAAAAATGAGCAGAAAAAAGCCTGTGTGTGTGTATGGGGGGAGGTCAAAGGTTGTTCTCATGAGCTTCTAAAAGGCCTTGGAGAAAGAGGCTTGAGACAGAGCCAAGCAGCAGAGAGAGAAGGAGGACCCTGCAGCCAGACTGGACACGGCCCGTTCAGGTTTTCAGACATAAGGAAATTCTTGACTCTGTCTAGACCTTTCCCAGTGGCTGGCCTGATTTGTGGAGCTCCTCACTGGTAGAAACGAGGGCTTTAAACACCTGGTGTTCAGAGAATGGGTAGGGCAGCTGAAGCTTTCTTTCAACCCTAAACAATAACTCTAAAATTCTGTATAACCAGGTTTCGAATCAGTCTGTTTTCCCCCACAAATGCTACCTCAGCACTTTGGGTTGGGCACCAGAGAGACAGCTATAATAAAGCATGGAAATTTATTTGAGAAAAATGAACAACATTTATTTTTCTGAAGAATCTAGAAGACTGGAGATAGGATCCTGAGCTATGGTTTATATCCCATCATTTTCTCTTTAGCCATAAGAGCTCGCCTTGTGTTGGTTTTCCCTGTTTTCACCACAGGCCCCAGGGACAATTCCTTCTGTGTCCCTGCCAAGGCCTTTTCTTTCATTCACTGGGCTTTAAAACGACAAACCATAGCCTGGGAAGGCTTTGGTTCTGGAAGATGCCAAGAAAATGAGACAGGCCATTATTTCCAGGCTCACGAAACCTTCTTCCCCAAATTTTAATGTGCTTCATGAACAAACAAGTCAGGTATCAGGGGGATAAAAGCATCTAGGTCCAATATGACATCCCATCCACTCCCGTCGGTTAGAGGAAATGATGGGCAATTATCAGAAGTAGCCACTGCTGAGCTGAGCCATGTGGAAACCAACAATGAAAATTTTCCCACGTGTCTACGCATCTGAATCACATCTATCAATAGCACTAATCTTCCAGCCCCATGATAAATTATCTTACAAGCACCACCCCAGTTTCTTTTACATATTCTATTCTTCTGAGAAGCAAGAGAGACCTACATTTCAAGCCCACGTGATTCATTCTTTTGACATTTGTTCTCTGAGTGTCTGTCACCACGGGAGCACAGTCCTGGGGGTGTGGAAGCCAGGCTACCCCTCTCCTGTTCTCATGAGCTCCGGTAGAAGTAGTGGAAATGTTTGCCAGAGTCATGAGCTGGAAGAATCGGAAGCCAGAAAATACAAATGCCTTCCCAGAAGAGGAAGCAGAGATACCAAGCAGATCTCGCTCTGACTCCGTGTGACCTATTTCAAATCAAACCATCATGCCGATGTCCCTTAATGTGCCCTTTCCTACTTCCTGGGTAAGGCACGGAGATCGCCCTGGATGGATCTGTTTTGCTCAGCAATGCCATTCATCGCCCGCTCAGCCTCCACCCTGCCCTGCACAGTATAATACATCTTGAGTTTCTCTGATGCCTTCCCTATGATTTTATCCCCAAATGCTTTACATACCTCACGAAGACAGCTTTAGAATTAAAATAATCAATCAGAGCGAGGAACAGAAAGCAGGGAGGCTCGCTGAAGGAAGAAGACAGAGAGCCCTGATCAGCTGTGCTCCTCAGGTGACTGAGAAGTCTTCCGCCACTGTAACACTCATCCTCAGTTTTATTGTCCCAGGCTGCACCCCTCTCTGGTCCTTTAAATGCCTCCTCTTGGAAACACAGTTATGTAACTGAGCTGCATAAGGTGTTCAGGTTCCTGGCAATGACTTTTTCATACTGGGAGAGGATGCAGTTTCCCCCAAAGCGCTCTAGAGCAAAAGGAACAGTTCACTTCTTAAGCACACAGCTTGACCTATGTAGGGAACTTCTAAGCACTTCAGCAGAGGACAACCCGGAGACTCCCAAGATTCAAATGATTTTTTATTAACAAATCCTTTCATCGCGGCTTGTGTGGGAGTATTGATACAGGGTGGGGCGTTAGTCATTGTAAACTGGAAGGCCTGGGAAGGCTTTGTCAAGAAGGCAGCATTTGCATAGAGATTCAAGGCTGGGAGAGCTGCACCAAGCAGGAAATGAAAGAGCAAAGCTTAGGAGGAGGGTCCCATGGGTACTTTACCAGGGAGGGGAGCAGGTTAGTGCACAAGGGGTGCACAAGCAAGAGGGAGCGTGGGGAGGAGAATGGGAGAGAATACAGAGAGACTATGTAAGGCCTCCAAAACTCTCTAGCTTTTGCTCCGTGGCATAGGAAGTATTATTTTACACCAGGCACTAATGGCACATGCCTTTAAACCCAGCATTCAGGAGGTAGAGACAGGTGGATCCCAGCAAGTTCAAGGTCAGCCTGATCTACAAAGCCAATTCCAGTGCACAGAGAAACCTTGTCTAGAAAAAAAACAAAAATAAATTTAAAAAGATTATTTTACTAACTAATAAAAGAATAAGATCTATTGATCACAAGACCACATATCCCCCTGCATGCGTGTATATGCACGCATGTACGCGCACATACACGCACACATACACTCAGATTCTGAAGTGAGCTTGGCATTTACTATTGTTATTATTATTATTATTATTTATTTATTATTGTGTATACATGTATATGTGTGTGCTTCTGTATATTTGTGTATCTGTGTGTGTGTTTGTTGTATGTGTGTTGTACAGAAGTCAGAGACTGACATCAAGATGTTTACCTTATTTTAGAGACAAGGCCTCTCTAAGACCTGGAACTTGCGATTGCAGTTAGACGCGCTGGCCAGCAAGCCCCTGGGATCTCCCTGCCATTCCTCCTAGCACTGAGGTTCCAAGTACACACCACTGTGTCCAGCTTTTTAGGCCCCAGGGACTTGAACTCAGCTCCTTTTGTTTGCACAGCAAGTGCTTTACAAAGGGAGCCCCCGCCCCAGCTGACATCCATTCTTTATGTTGGTGATGCCATTTTTACATCGGATCGCCCACCCATCTCAACAAACTTTGTCTTTGGAGGCAAAATATCATGGTGGCAGGGAGCAGTCAAAGATTCACTCTTCAAACATTTCTTGGGAGCTCATTTTACTACGGGCTTCAGCCATGAACAGAGAGTTGACATTCTGGTTCACCGGCTCTGGATCTATACTCTACACACCATCTGTGTGACCTTGGACTATTTACCTCTTCATTCTGTGCCTTCGTTTTCATGTCTGTGATGGTACACTAGCAGAGCCAACTCAGGGGCACCTTCGAAGCTAAAAATGTGACAATGAGGATGGTACAGGGAACTTGGGAACGCCGAGAACCAGGCAAGCCTCTGTGATTTCCAAACGGGCAAAAACCAACGAGAGGAAAACAGCTGCAAGCATACTGTAGCCGGGCGGTAGCAGAGGAACATCCTCCCCCTTGCCCCCCCTCATCTCCTCTCTACTCCTTTTCAGCATGCTGTACGTCACCCCTAAATTCAAATCCTAAGCAAAAGAGCATCTTCCATCTTTCACTTTGATTTAATTTAACGCTTTGGTTGATTTACAAGGTCAATGTCATGACAGTTTTGACTTGCGGCATTTGTGGCATGACTCACCACTGAGCTCTAGGATAACAAAATTCTTTTTTTCCACAGTCATGTAGCCCAGTCTGACCTTGAACTTGAAATGTAGCTAAGGTTGGCCTTGAACTTTTGATCCTCTCCTCCTATTTCTACCTGGTGACAGAATTCTTTGTTGTTCTTCCTTTCTTTGTACTTGCCTGTACACAGATCAACTTGTCTGGACTACAATAGCTGGGAGCTGGGGACACCGTTCAATCAGTAAAGCACTGGCCTTGCATGAAAAATAGGGATCTAGTTTCTATCACTCAGAACCCACAAGTACTCAGTTGTAATCCCAGTGCTAGGAAAGTGGAAAAGAGGCACATAAAGAAGTGAAATACCTTCCAAGTCAGGCATGGTGATGGATGCTTGCTTCACTTGGGAAGTAGAGTTAGGAGGATCCTAAGTTCAACACCAGCCTGAGCTGCACAGTAAGTTCAAAGTCAACCTGATCTACAAAGCAAGACCCTGACTCAAACAACAGATCAAACAAACAAACCTTCAAAAATTTAGAATTATGAGGTAGACTAACTGAACCCACAAGAACATGGCCTCGAGGATGGGCTTTTCTCCACCAGTCTTTGGAGATCTCATTACCAAAGGGCTCTGATTCCTTATGGGTTTTAAGAGCTGTTAGTCTGCATTCCCTGTATTGGTGGGTTTTTTCTGAAGCATGAAGTTAGATCTTCATGGCTCTAGAGACAGGGGTAGCTACCAGGCAGGATTGCAAAGACCAGGCAGAGGCAGGTGCCATGTGGGTATCTACAGGGAGGGTTCACTGAGTTTTCCACCCAGGACAGGGATCTATCCTGCTGTGGCAGGTTCTGTGTTAATATCATCTCAAAGACTCAGATGATCACCTGCTACCTTCACCATGACACTGTGGAGCAGACAGATGATATCCAGGAAAAATAGAAAATCAAAGATGGGAGAGGTCAAGTTAGCTGTCTAGTTTGGGGCTTGAGGTTAAGCCTTGAGCTGGACCATCTTCCCATCTGTGTCCTTCAGTGTCCTTCCCAGTCTATCACCAACACCAATAAAAAAAGACAATCAAAACTAGAGACTCAGATGTAGAAGGCAATTAACAAGGATCCCTGGGATGCTACAGGTTCATTGGTGCTTTGTCCTCAAACATTCATACCAACACATGCCTGGGGTTTGTTTCAAATGGTCCCTAGATGTTGTGAGATGATAGCCAATATCTCGACAAGATGGCAGTTAAACGTAATTGCTGCTTAGGTGGAAATGCACACGGTGCATGCTCTCCATAGCAGGAGATGGTTAGGGAGGCACTCAAGGGTGCAGGGTCTCACACTGGTATGTGTCAAACAGGTACCACTTCTGCTCTGCTCTGCCCAAGTCAATACAAACTGTCTAGATGGATGTTTGGGATGACACATTAGGGCATTAGATCCCCTGAGCCTGGAGTCACAGACAATTGTGAGTCATTATCCAGGTACTGAGACTCAAACCCAGGTTCTCTAATAGAGCCACGAGCGCTCTTAATCGCGGATCCAAAATCTCCAGCCCTTCAGATTCCTTTTAACACAGGGCTTCACTAAAAGCAGCCATTTGTTTGAATTGCTTTTGCCATGTCTCAGGCAATCATGAATTATTTCTTCATGCAGCCTACACCTGATACTGTTTCCTGGGGCCTCGGAAATCCAGAGGCACCAGCTACTCACTTGGCTCCTTCTTATTGTCTTCCTTTCACACTGCCAGTGAGGTGAGTCTGAGAGCAACTCCATTTATACAACTATAACTCCTAAACGTTCGCATCATCCATATGCATGAGCAGCAGTTCTTTCTTTTCCAAAAAGTGCTCAGAACCCTTTCTAAGAAGACTAAAGCTAAGCTTGCCAGGAATACATAAGCCAGAGATCCTGAGGCTGATAGTTTGGCCTTCCTAGATTCTTGCCTAGCTCAGCTTAGCTGTAAAAGAAGGGGACAGGAAAGGTTGTAGCATCTGGAACCCAGGCCACTCCTGCAGGTGGTTAGGAAAAATATGCCCCCATTGGAGCTCTGCAGGAGCCTCCCCATGAGCAGATGGTGCTTTGGCCCCACCCCACTTAAGGTTCAGTCACAATTGGGTGTCCTGGGCCAGGACAAATGACACAATTGCACTTCGGCTCTTACTAGTGTCCCATAGGAAGTGCCACGGTGGCCCTGCTTCCCTAGGAAGCTGTGGACTAGGCAGGGTTATAATGGAGGAAAGACAAGCAGTGTGACGGGAAAGGGGCAGAAGAAAGTCCATCTGAGTGAGACCTTCAAGAGCGAGGAGGCAGCCAGCCGGGCGGTGGTGGCGCATGCCTTTAATCCCAGCACTCCGGAGGCAGAGGCAGATGGATCTTTGTGAATTCGAGACCAGCCTGGTCTACAAGAGCTAGCTCCAGGACAGGCTCCAAAGCTACAGAGAAACCCTGTCTTGAAAAACCAAAAAAAAAAAAAAAAAAGAGCGAGGAGGCAGGATTAAATACCATGTGCTTCTATGGAAACATGAGAAACTGGAAAGAATAATAATCTTTTTGGGCTCTTGATTTTTTTTAAATCTGTTGAGGTGTAATTCTAATAATGGACACAATCCTGGAATTTAGCTGCTCCAGTCAGTAAAGTCAGAGGCAGAAATGAAGCCCTGGCTCCACTCCCTAAGTCAGCAACAGACAAATCTTGGCACCATTTTTCTCCTCCTGCATCTCCCGAGACCAATTGTGGTGTTCAGGTGGCTTTTCCCAGTAATGGTTGTTGATGTGCCTTGAAAGCATCCCTGCAGGGAACTGTGTTTGATAGAGGACAAGGGCATCAACTATGGGCAGTCCCATGATCCTCCTCATCCCTCCTGGACTTAATAAGCTCAGAGCACACGATCAAGTACCACTATTAAGTGTACAGTGGCCAGGGATGAAAGGAAACCTCCTCTATCTAAGATTACACATGCAAAGCCCTTGCTGTAGTTGGTGCAAACCAGGAACTATTTTTATTTGGTTATCAGCAAGTCAGTAGATGTACTAGCAATAAGAATGAGGATAGTTGTAACTACAGCCACGTGTGCATATGTGGTACTAAGACTGGTCCACTGGGGGCTGACCAGAGAGGAAACATGGTCCTCACAGCAGTGCTAGGCATCAAGAGTCAGCCCCTAGCATCAGCTTACCCTTGACCTGGTTTTAGTATAATGGCAATCTCCAGCCTCAGGAGCTACTGTTCAAATCAGTCAAATAATAGTCAGGAACATGTTCGAGAAACTTGGAATAAACTGTCAGGCAGTAGAGGAGCCACTTAAAGACAAAGATGGAAGGAATGGCAGGAAGAATTTGACAGATGCCAGCATAGCAACATCCCTAAAAAAAGAACAAGTTTGTACCAAAGACAAAAGGTGAGAGAAGTGGTGTATTTGTGTACTTGCACTAAGATCTGTCCCTGGGGGAGGCTGATGAGAGGACTACCATGGCGTGACAGTGACTTTATGAGAGGACAGGACAGTATGGCAGGTGAGAAGGCAGAGCACATGGATCCTACGAAATGAACATAAGATGTGTTGGTCACTTTGTCATCATTGTGACCAAAATCCTTACCATAAACAATTCAAGAGAGGCGAGATTTATCTTAGCTCACATTTCAGAGAACTCAATCCATGGAGACTTTGCCCTATACTCTTGATAGAACATGGCAGTGGCAGTGTGTGGCTGATCTTCAATTACTGGGAGACAAGAAGCAGGGAGGGGGGATACAGAAAGGAGCCCAGATGCCATGCAGCCTGCAAGGACATGTTTATAGTGTCAACTTCTTCCAACTAAGTCTCAACTCCTACCCTTCCCCACATAACACCATCATATTATTCATGAATACACTGAGGGCTTGATGGATCCATCCATGATATCAGAACCTTCATGGTCCTCTTGTCTCTGGGAATTCTTCCCAGACATGTCCAGGAGTGGATTTTACTGATCTCCTATTTACTGCTCAATCAGGATTAGCCATCACAGAGGACAACACTATATTGAACACTAGCGTTTATCCAGAATATTTAAATCCAGGACAGTCATATTTTTAATCAACAGAAAAAAGTAGTGTGACCAGATCTCCAAATGGTAAGCCATTAAGTATAAGACACAGAAGAAAGGAGACAAACAGAGACACAAGGGGAAAAAAACCACAGTTGTTTATGGTTTTTCAGGTTATTTGGGAATGAAAACTCAATGTGAAGATATGAGGTCATCTGAAAGATTCATTTTCTTTTCCAAGGTTTGAGGCAATTCCATGCATGATACAGGATCTTCTCATTGTTTTTCAAATAACAGTGAAATTTCCATTGTCTCAACCCCCAATGACAGGGTTTCCCCTCCATTGTGTTCTGTGTACTTTAAATGATAGAAAGCAAAGGACATAATTAGTGAGCAGTCAACACATAGGGAAATCTAACCATTCCTCCTATCTCATCATTTCTTCTCAGTGATGTAAAATGGATGCTAAAGGATTCACACATTTGAAATGGCCTTCGTGCTCAATACCAACACATGACTGACCAATCTGAGGACAGATGTGCCAGCTTCTTCTTTAGATCTACCATCATCACGTTTAGTCCTTTCCCTTTGAGACAGAGTGGCTGGCCTCCTCTAACTCACTATGTATCCAAGGATGACCTTAATCTTTTAAACTTCCTGTCTCCTAAGCACTGAGATTACAGGTGTGTACCCCCATGTCTAACCTATGCAGTGCTGACAGTTCAGTCCAGGGCCTCACACATGCTAAGCAAACACCCTCTCCACCAAGCTACACTCATAGCTTGGGCTGTTATTATTTTTAAAGTTTCTTTTCCCCTAAGAATTGTGGACTGAAATTATGAAGTACAGAAAACTCCCAAGATGTTTATGATCTAAAGAAGGAGAATTTTTTTTTATTCTTAGACTCAATAAATGCAATGATTTGAGTGTGTCCCCTCTAAAGCTTACTTTGGAGCTGGATTTCCACTGCCCTGGTCTTATGAGGCTGGGCCTTCAGAAGTCCACTAAACCATGGCAGCTCAGAAGAAACTTTGTCTCTCTTGCACTTCTATCTTCCCCCTCACGAAGACAGAGCCGCAAGATGTCATGCTGTAAACACAGAGTAGCCCTTACACAGGTACTGGTACCCTGGTCTTGGACTCCCCGGTCTCTAGAACAGAAAGAGATAATCTCTTGTTCTTCATAAATCACACCGTCTTGAACATTGTGTTACAGGAACAAGAGCAGACTAAGATAATGGGCCTTGAGTTACTGTGAACTTGATACAGAAATGTATGATTCCTTTTTCATGGATCTCTGGGGATCCAAAGAAGTGATGGAGCCCTGGTTCTGTCTCCTGGCACTGCAGATCCTGGATGGGTCTTTTCTATTTGCTGTAGGTACCTGATAATGACAGGCGGGATGGTCACACGCCACCTAATTTGTGGAAGTGAGGCCCAGTGACAACCAAGGCAAGGGCACACACCCGTGCCCCAGACAGGGGCCTCATGTGTGCATGTGCTTTTGTGTGGCACTCTGCCCCACTGCTCACATGGAAGACAAGTTCATACCATTAAGCTCCAGATCCTATCAGTGTTCACAACAAAGAAGATACAAAGGGGTCAGAAGGAGGACTGGGAACTTAAGGTGCTTGCCACCAAGCCTGGTGTTCTGAGTTCAATCCCTGAACCAGTATGGTGGAAGAAATGAAGCAACTCCCCACAAGTTATCCTATGATCTATATGTACATGCACATGCATGCACACACAAAGAGAGAGAGAGGCAATGCATGCACACAGACAGACAGACAGAAGACTGGCAGACAGACACACACATTTATACATACGTACACACATACATCATAATAAATAAAGTGAAGAGTAAGTACTCAGGGATAGGCAACCCCTTGGGTCTTTCTCACTGCTATGGAAGCTCAGCCCTGAAATTCCTGCATTCTGAAGAGACAGCTTTTGGCATCCTTGCTCACTGCTGGCATCACCTGCAGAGCCTCCTTCCGTTATTACCACCCCCATCCATCTTAGGTGCCCGGGGCCTGTTCTCCCTAAACAGAGCCCACCAGGAGTCCCAGCCCCTAATGCCTTCCCAAGTCAAAACTTCCTTCGGTGTTATTTTGTGAGTCTGGCAGTTTTGTGTGGAATCCTCTGAAACATTGAGTTTTCATACTCAAAGAGCACCCTGTTAGGAGGTGAGAGGTCAGCTCCACAGAACACTGAACGAAGGCTCACTCCATCCATCATGGAGACCAGGTAGCCACTCAGTACAACTTTCACACACACACACACACACACACACACACACACACACACACACACACACACACACGCCCCAGCGTTCCCTGGACAGGGACCTCACTCTCTAAGGGATATGGATGGTCAGCAAGTTCTCCTTCATCCCCAGAGAGCTGGGAGGTGGCTCCCTCCCGTTCTTAGGTTTCACTCAGCCTTCGCTCACACATGTGGGTACTTCACAGAGCCATCAAAATGGCCTTTTACACGGTGACCCAAAGATTTCTGCCTGCAGTGACTTCTCACTCCTTAGCCAACATTGGCCTATCTGTGGCTACACTCTGCTAGATTTCTCAGATCTCAGAATCATCTGGTCTTATGACATGTCTTCCTAAACTCTTACATCTCTTCATTCCTGCTCTGCATGGCAGGATGTAACACCCCAGTGAGCTTGGGGTCCCTGCTCAGTGGCCCAGACATCGCTGAGATTCACATACAGACGGAGCTAACATGACCAGCATACATGTATGTTCTGTCACTTTTCCCATATCTAAGCCATCCCAAATGTTCAGAAGAGAATAAACATGGCACCTTGATACAAAGGGGTTCTCAAAGCTGCCCCCCAACAAGCCCTCCCTGCCACCTAATATGAGTGGTATCTTATCTGGTCCTCTTCGACTGCTTCTGACTTGTCCCTTCCTCAATCAAAGCCCCTCCTTTATATTTGTGGCCTGCATGCCACTGTGTCTATGTGTAAGGAAAGCCCCATGGTAAACTGGCCATGCCCACATGAAATTAAACTCTTTTAATATTCTTAATAATTTAACATCTTCTAATTTTAATCTTCAAACTAGACATTACCCCATTTTATAGATGTGGAAACTGAGCCATGCGAACCCTCAGACTTTCATACCCAATGCTATTTATTCTAGATCCTAATTACTCCCGAGTCTGAGAATCCCAGACAGAAATTTTTCTAAGGTATCGCCCCAAGTATCAAGTAAAGAATGAGTTGCGGAAAGCGGGGCAGAGGTACCAACCGTCTTCTATTTCTGTCTCTTCTCTGAATTAACTCAGACGAACCTTCTTGATCCTCAGTTTCCTTCTTCATAAAACCATGAGATTGAATCAGACAACCCTGCTGCCCCCCTCAGCTGTTCTTCGTCTCCGGTCCTGTCTTTGCCTTGCTGCTAAAATTAGGCAGACAACATAGCTGAAATACTTTTCAATTTTGGTTCTCATGGCTTTAAGCTCCCTAAGATCAGCTATATACCCAGTTTGATTAGTTATATACGCAGCTAGTGTGTGAAGAAGGAATACACTCACCATCTCTTTCATAGTCAAGTCTGGGGTCACTAGGCACAGGTCTGTACCTATGACATCCATACCCCAAGGAAGACCATCTTTAGAGCCATACATTCTGACAATAGTGGTTCTCACCCCAGGGCACATCTGACTATTCCAGAACATAGGAAAGAGACAGGTACACTGCTTGTAGCAGACAGAGGCCGAGGATGCTGCTGAGCACACTATAATGCACAGGACAGTTCTCTCAACACAGAACTGTCAACAGTCCTAAATGCCCTCTACCGCTTCCAGCTGATCCGGTCCACACAGGAGGTTCACCAGCCAGGTATATCCAAAAGAACCAAAGATCTGAGCATCTCTTACCGTGCAAAGAAGGAAGCCGCCACTGAGGTACCTGTGGAAGTCTCACTGGCCACACAGGAGCCCTGGGAGGCAGGGACGCTGCTGGCTGCAGGCTTGTCTGCATTGTAGCGGTTCAGTGCTGATTCTGTCAGTCCCTCTCGGCCGGTCTCTGTCATCAGCTGGGAGATCTGACAAAGAAAATGACATGGAGCTCATTACCTGGGGCTCACAGAATTTCTGCCCATTGCCAGCAGTTTGCTGTTTGGAGAACAGGGCGGGTTTAATTCCACCCACACTCAGTAACCTGGGGACCACAGGGTTTCTCTGACCATTTGTCAGCACATTAGTTGGTCACTTCCTTGTTCCAATCTAAAATAATGGATCAAAATAACCCCCCACATTGTAGGTTGCATCACACCTATTTCTTCCTTTCCTGGGGAGGAGAAAGTGTCCCACATGCTCTTCACAGACCAGGACCAGAACCGTGACATGACCTAATGCTAGCTAGCTTCGCACCAGGAAGACCCCAAGCGCTCACAAAGCAAGGAAGAGGCAGAGGTTCAGTTGATGAAGGCATAAGCAATTCTGCTAATGAAGAATGCAGGGGTTCAGATAAAGGGCTCTCAGGAGCAGTGCTTGGGCTCGGGAAGGCAGGTGGATTTCAGAGGCGGACAAAAGCAGACACAGCTCCCACGTTTTCATGGGGGATGTAGAACATTTTGGACTTCATTTTCCTCTGGATCTATTAACAGGACCATGAAAGATTTCTGCTTTTTTTGCTTTTGCTTTTGAGACAGGGTTTCTTAGAGCCCAGGCATGTCTAGAACTAGATATGTAGCTAGGACTAGCCTTGAACTCTTCAACTTCCTGTTTCCACCTCTCAAGTATTGGGATCACAGGAATGTACCTCCCCATCTGGCTAAAGTATTAGTAAGGTGTGATGGTTGGTTTTGTCAGCTTGCTACCATCTGTGGCCTAGATCAGGTTGGAAGACCCACCCTGAATCTGGGTGGCATTTCATAGGCTGGGCTCTGAACTGTACAGATCAAGCAAACATGCAGAGATCCATTGTACTGTTCCCGACTGACCAAGTGACATCACTAGCTAGCTGTCTCAGGCCCTGGATCCTTTGACTTTCCTGCCATGATGGACTGTAACCTGGAATAGTGCAGCGAACTAAATCATTCCTGGCTTGACTTACTCTCTGCTGGGGCATTTTATCACAGCAACAGAAATAAGACTAGAGCATATCCTGGTTTTGTTTTGTTTTGTTTGTTTGAGAGTAGGTCTCTTGCAGCATAGATTTCCCTTGAACTTCCTTTGTAGTAGAGACTGTTTCCAATTATTTTTTAACCAGTGATTGCTTTTGTAACAGAAGTCCACAAAGATAGTCTATTCTGCCTATCTCCCCCATAATCTGCTATAAAGACTCATCCTTCTGGGAAAGATGAGAATATGGTATAGAAACATAACTTCTGTTCATATCACATAATACAGTGATTATGGAGTAAAACTCTAAGTGTGCTATGTGGTTATTTTAAAACTTTAATTTAGTTCCAAAGGCAAAAACATTAGCCTAAATAAACAAACAAAAACAGAAGTAACTGGTGTGGGAGGTCCTTCTGTCTATGTGTTGCTTTTATTAGTTAATGAATAAAGAAATTGCTTCGGCCTATAGCAAGGCAGTATTTGGCTAGGCAGAGAAAACTAAATTGAACACTGGGAGAAAGAAGGTGGAGTCAGGGAGACTCCATGTAACCCCGCTGGAGACAGACGCTTGGGTCGGAACTTTACCTGGTAAGTCACAGCCATATAGCGATACACAGATTAATGGAGATGGGCTAGTTTAGGATATATAAGAGTTAACCATAAATATGCTTAAACTATTGGCCAAACAGTATTGCAAATAATATGGTTTCTGTGTGATTATTTCGGGGCTGAGCAGCCAAGAACAAACAAGTGGTCTTCTACTATACAGGTAACTTTAGCTAAACAAAAATGTCTTCAGCCTGCCACAACCCTTAAATGCTCAGTAGAAAATATTCCCATCACTTATAAAATACAGGTGCAAGAAATCCCAGGGCAGGGACCTTTTCCCTTGGTCACTTAGCAGGGTGGCTGGCCATGATGGAGCCTGTGTTAATACCAGGGACATGCAACCATTTATACGTCTCAGTATTAGCATGACAGCCATTTCTCTGTTTGCCATTGACTGGAAACTTAGTTCTGTTTAAATTCCTGGTCTCACTTGAGAAGTTTGGCATTATTCGGTGGAAATTCTGCCAAACTGCACTTTCTTACTCTCATTTCTACACACCAGAAAGAAATGTGACCCCAATAAGAGCAGTTGGAGAAATGGCAGCACAGAGAAGGCCCAAAGGATGGTGTTCCTGTATTCCACAGGGGCTACTAACTCTCCATAGGCATAAGTCATCTATAGGAGCTGCCAAACCTGCCACATCCCAGAAGGGACAATGAGGATACTGCCACATACACTGTTGTCCCTATCAACTGGCAATGATACAGCCACAGGTGGTGCATGATATTCTCCGGGACAGCATCCTGGAACAAAACCAAACTCGCAAATCCACAGCACCTTGTTCCCATTTAAAGCAAACATCTGGTTCTCACTCACAATGACATCTGAGAAAAATCAGCAGGTGAATGCGGCATTGGGGACACCTTGCACAACCTGGTGAGGTCACGGACCAATTCTTACCCGATTCTCTGGGGATGTTTCCTTTCCCATTACTTTATTTCTTTTTCAATGTATTTTGGGTGCTTTTTTATTTTTAAAGAGTGCTTCCATTTTCCCTTCTACACTTTAGGTTATCCTCTGCAAGTTACACGCCCCAGGATAATGGACCAGGACTGGCTTGTCCACTGAATACCAAGGTCAACATAGCAGCACTCAGAGATAACAAAAGCGTCTTTGTGGAGTGGATCTAGATGATTTTATTTTCTACTGCTCCCATCTACCTGATCAAATCTTCTTTCCTACAGTCCTTTAAATAACCAAATGTATTTCTTTTCCAGGTTTCATTACCTTGCTGGGCACGTCCTCATTCGTGCTGGGCAGGCCCTCTACCACCGAGTACGCGCCAGTCCCTCCTCTTCAGTTCAGTTGTTCTTGGTGTTTAGCTGTACCAGGCACTTTGACAGGCACATTTGCAAACACGACTTCAAGTCTCAGATGTCTTCAATATTTACTTCAATATTTACCTTCTTTGCAATTTATACTTGAGTCCCTTGCTGACAGTGCACAGGATAGCTGGCTGCATTCAGCTTCTGGGCTCTGTCCAGCTACATCTTTATTACTGAAAGTCAGAGGAGCCAGGCACCCTCTTAGAAGTAGCTGTATCTGTTTAAACACAGCAATCAAAATCATGTTGTTTCCAGATGATTCTGAGAGAGGAGCTTGCTTATCAGATGAGCCACCGTTCACTGACTGTACTAGAAAGCAAGCTTCTGAGTGCTGGGGCTCAGTGGATAATGTCTCACGAAGGGGCTATCGGGCATGTCACCAAGTCACTAACCATCAAGAACTTACTCCCTTCAGTCTTGACAGTTATCACAAGACAATATGACCAGTCATGAGTGAATTATCTCAGAGTCGAAGAGACAAATGCTTGCCTGCTGGATAAGACTGAGTTAGGAAGGTCTGTCTAATGCACATTCCTTCTCTGGCTTTGAACTGAAGATAGCCCATCCTAGAGCTATACACATGTTAAGCAGAAAGGCTGAAGGCACCAAAAGAATCAACATTATCTGCTAGCCCTCTAAGACTGACAAGTCCTATCCCTTCTCCAGGACCCAAGGGAGACAACAAAAGGTATCTAGACAGCTTGGCTCTTGCTCCCCGTTCACAGATGAAGAGAAAGCTGTGTAAAAGACACATGACTCGCCCAGGTCACAAAGAACAATGGAAATGCAGGCCCTGCCTGATGCCATTCTCTTTTCCTTCCTCAGACCATCTGTTACCTGATGTGGGAGGTCCTTCCGTATATGTGTTGTTTTTATTGGATAATGAATAAAGCTGTTTTGACCAATGGCTTAGCAGAGCAAAGCCAGGTGGAAAATCCCAACAGAGATAAAGAAAGTAGGTACAGTCAAAGAGATGCCATGTAGCTGCTGAAGGAAAAGACCCTACCAATAGGCCACAGCCTTGTGGTGATACACAGATTAATAGAAATGGGTTCATTTAAGATGTTAGAGCTAGCTAGAAATACACTTAAGCTTTTGGCCAAATAGTATTGTAATTAACATAGTTTCGTGTGAATACTTGGGTCTGAGAAGTTGGGAAATGAGCAAGCAGTCTCCTTTTACAAAATGGTGCCCAACATGGGACAACTACATCCACATAAAACCTGAGAGAGCTTGGGGAGAAATTCTAGACACAAAAGAACAAAGTTAAGCATGACTTCTTGGTAGCAGCATTTTCTAGGGTGTGCTCAGTTTGCTAGAGGCAAGAAGAGGTGTGAATCCTTTAAGAGAAGTCTTCCTGACTCAGCATTAACAGCAAAAAAATGAAGGGCTTCTTTAAGAGTCGGCTTCCTGGTTCATGCTGGTAGCATGAACCTCTGGCTCTTTCAGGAGGTCGTACACTTAAATGGGGTTTGTAAACAGCATGCTACTAGTTGCTCAATGGTGACATAGACCTGCTGCATCCCTGGAGCTGGAGCAAAGAGCATGGCTCGCAGAGCTGGCAGTGAACATACCTCCACCATGTTGGACTGGGCAGGGCCAAAAAGCAGTCTTAGTCCTAGCCATGTCACTTAGCATTTTAAGAATCACTCTTGATCAGGAAATAATTACAGATTCACAATAGAGACAGATTCAGACAAAAGTGAACCACTGAACAGGTCACAGTATGTATAAAAATGTATGTAGGCTTAGGAGAGAGAGGAAAAAGAGTATAGACAGAAAAAAGGTACAGTCATAGATTAAAGGAGTAAAGATAATAAGATAAATACTAAAAAGTAATAGAGTAAAAAAAATAGACACGTAAAGATAAAAATACACGGAGACTCTGGATTGTGCATACTATTGAGTTTTCTTCAAATTTTTGACTGCAGAAAGACATTTGGTTCTGGAGGCTGCTAAGTTAAACTAACATAAAGGTATCTTAACTTCAAAATTTTGGTCTAAGGATACTTAATTTGGAAAAGGGGTTCTGCTTTTGTTTACATATATAATGAGGAGTTGTGGATTTCTATCAGGCTAATGTGGTTCAATGAAACAAGATCCTTCCCCCAAAAGGTCTTTATTAACCCCAAATACTTCACCCAACAAATGGCAGAAAGCAGTTTGGAGAAAACTATGCCTAAATTCCCAAAATAATTGTTTATAAATGTTTGTTTTCACGTAAAGGGGGATATGATATATAGGGATGAATACTTTGCATTGGTGTGGATCTTGGTCTATTGATACAAATTCAAAGCTGATTTTGTTACACTGGGTATATGTATATCTGCTCTTGTTTAAGGTATTGTGTTTGTACAGCTCACTTAAAAATGTAATGTATAATTAAAAATTACAGATTAATAGATAGTCATTTATAATAGTCAAACTTATAGTCATGTTAGTTAGGTTTCTCTAGATATATAGAGATATATTTCAGTTAGATAATCTTCAAAGACCTATGGAATATGGCACTTAAAATTTTTAAGAACTTAGATTTTTCTTGACAGTGAGACATGTCTGCTTCTGGGAGCACCAATTACTTCAGAGAAGTTGATGGGCACTGAAGAAACTTGTAATAGAACTTGCCTTCAATGTGACAAGGCTAGTCACTTGGGCAAGAAACTGCTCTTGCCTGGAATACTTGATGGTATGCTGTGTGAACTGGATAAGCAGGACCCACAGAAAATGATTGTCCAACTTATCTAAAGAAAGTGAGACAGTCCTTCAGGGTTCCTGCTTCATAAAAAAGTCTGGCAACATTCTGCAGAATATATATATATATATATATATATATATATATATATATATATATATAGACTGCTAAACAGACCTTCAAATTTTCTGCTTCAAGGAAAAGTCTGCTGGATACTATGGTCCTGTATGGTCCTGTAGACTGAAGATGGATGTCTCAATGGTATAGAAGAACTTTGGGTGACTGTCCAGGCAACGAGATGTCTCTATCAGTTCTAAAACTTTAGAAGTTGCTTACAAGGCCCTTCCTGTTTACTTATGTAATATTATATTCTTCTGGGGTCTTTGAAAAGTTAAAGACATATAGTTACAGTTTTCCTTAGTTATGATTAAAGATAAATTAAGTATAAAACTTTAGACTCACAAAAACAGACTAGATGATAGAGTATTTTCCTTAACTTGCCAAATGTAAATAGACTAAATATTGTAACTGTAATTCTTGCTTGGTAACTGTTTTGTATATGTAATTTTATCATGTTAAAGCTAAAACCTTCCTTTCTATTTAGGCAGAAAAGGGAGATGATGTGGGATGTCCTTCTGCATATGTGTTGTTTTTATTGGATAATAAACAAAGTTGTTTTAATCAATGACTTGGCAGAGCAAAGCCAGGTGGAAAATTCCAACAGAGATACAGAGAAAAAGTAGGCGGAGTCAGAGAGATGCCATGTAGCTGCCAAAGGATAAGGACATGCCCGCTGGAACCTTACCAGTTGGCCACAGCCTCGTGGTGATACACAGATTAATAGAAATGGGTTCATTTAAGATGTTAGAGCTAGCTAGAAATACGTTTACACTATTGGCCAAACTAATATAGTTTCTGTGTGATTACTTGGGTCTGCGCAGTTGGGAAATGAGAAAGCAGTCTCCTTTCCCAGTTACCCAAGTATATTGAACAAGCTAAAGAGTGAGTAGCTTTGGGGGATTATAGAAAGTAAACCTAAACCGTGCTAAGTGCCTCACTCTATGAGATTTGGGGGAATCATGAGGTTTAGGGGGAAAGAATCAAACCAGAAAACTAGACATAGACTAGAAATGTCTAGTGAGCCTAGAACATATCCTGTCTCAGAATAAAGCCACCCACATATATGCACATATATGTTACGTGTGTGTATACACTATCTATCTATAACATGCTAATAGAGACTTTAGAGACTTCCAGATGTGCTTTCAGACAAACTTCTAAGTGAAAGGAAGGGCCTGGTAGGCAGGAAGGAGAAGAGGGAACCCCTGTTTCCCTGCTGTAGGGCTGAGCAATACAGCACCAGGCTGGGATGTGGAGACCCCAAGAGGAGGTTAGGTCACTTCCAACATGCTTCTGAAGGAAGGAAAAGAACCCCTGGTATCCCTGGCTTCTGTCCTCTTACCCATCAGCCATCAGTGGGGATCCCCTGCTTCTTCTGTCTCTCCACAGAGTCACTTGGAACAGGTACCCCATGCTGTTCCTGAGGAGCTGGAGTCATCTGTGTTTTGTAGGTAGCCATCCTGTTCCTGGCTCCTGAGTTTCTGTCAGCGTGGTGCCATTCCTTTCAGCTAGTAGGACCTGCCACCTATAAGAAGGGCCCCTTTTCCTAATAGCTATAACCAAGGCTCTGCTTTTGTGTGACAGTCCTCAATAGAATCTTAGCTGCTGTGGCCTTGAGGCCCTGAGACCTGTCCCTCCCCTACCTCTGTCCAGCACTCCTCCCTCTCCCTGTTTTTAGGACAGATGTAGGTGGGAGGAGGCAGGGTGTACAGGAATGAGCAGCAGTGGGTGACTACAAGCCGTCTTGAGGGTTGTCCCCTGGAGAAACTAAAACCTAATGTACCCACATCACTAAGAAGGAAATGAAAGTTTCGAGAGGTTATAACTCCCTGGGAGAAAGCAGGTAGGAAGTGAAGAAACCCAGACTGGTACCACACTGCTGTGACCCCCACAGTGCTCTCTTATGCAGTCCACTCTTGGTCTAACTTACCCCCTCCAGCTCTGTACCCCCTGTTGCCTCTAGTTTTGATCCCCAACCCCAGCTCTGGCACCTCTGCTGTGCCCCCCCCCGCTTCCCAGCTCCGGACTGCTCTACCCCACCAGACCAGTGCCTGTGAGGGTGCACGTGTGTACACTGTGTGTGTGGGGGGCTCTCCCTGAAGGTAAGAATCCATGTGCCATGATTGTGCTGTAGATCACTTTGCATAGGCTACACGTCAACATTGCCCCCTTCTGTGTGAACCGGAGGGCAGGCACGTGTCTGTGAATCACACTGGGATTTTGATACTGACATCTCAGCACAAGGCACTCAGTCCAGCTCCCCAAAGACATTGAGACTCTTACATTTGCTTATGCTCTTGAGCACAGAATTGGAACAAAAAGTGTTTGGCACTTGTCACCTTCCTTCCACACTGTAAGCAGCGATCTGTAGGCCACTGGACTTAACTTTTCCTGCTGAAAGAATGACTCGGAGCTATCAGTGGGTGTCAGCATTGGGTTTATTTTAGATGGCATGCTTGACCCAGAAAACTACTCCCTTTGACTATGTCAAGACAGCAGGGAGCTCCAAACAGCATCTATTCCCTATTTGGAGATATCTGCAGACATTAATTGCTTCCTATTCAGTCTTCAATTAACTACATTTAATGACACCATAACACTTCCCAAGTCCCAGAAAATAGCACCTAATAACACTTTCTCTTAATCGGTACCTCGCTGTCTTGGGACAGTGTCCTTTGTTGTTAGTTAGTTACAATTGCCAACAGTAGCTGTCAACAGTTGTCAACTCCTTATCTAAATACTTTTGATGAGAATTAGCACAAATCAGTTCATATTCATCTGGATGAAGATGGGTAACAGTTCTTTTGTAACCCTGGTAGAGTCCGGAAGTTTCTATACAGTCAGTGCTCAAGTTTTCAACCTCTAGAATTAACTGAGATTAAAATAGTTATCATGAAATATAAACTAGGGGAATGAACTTGCCATAGAGCAGAGCGAACAGCAGCCTTAGCCCAAAGATGAGCAACACTGAGCAGATGTGTGCGGGCTCCAGAGTGGACATCTGGGCAGTAGACAGCTGAGCAAAGGGCACAGAAAGGCATCTACACCCAGGAGTGGTAAGGTATGGTCACATAAGCCTTCCACAGTCTGTGTTCCTACCAGAGATGGAAAACATTTCTGTACTCTTTTCTAATTATCTACAACAGTCCGTTATAGTAATAGACAGTAGAACAGAGGGGACGGGGACCATGGCGAGAGGACTGGGTCTCCAGCGCCTGTTTTGAATGAAGAGCATTGCAGAGAAGTGTCAGTGTGGCTGTACAATGCTGACCATACACTTAACATAGGATGAAAAGTAATTCAGATGCAACTTTTTGGATTTTGGATTATATCTATTTTATCACAATGAAAAACATCCCCGCTGGGCAGTGGTGGCGCAAGCCTTTAATCCCAGCACTCGGGAGGCAGAGGCAGGCGGATCTTTGTGAATTTGAGACCAGCCTGGTCTACAAGAGCTAGTTCCAGTGCAGGCTCCAAAACCACAGAGAAACCCTGTCTCGAAAAAAAAAAATCCCCTAACACCAAAGGGTCCATGCCTTTCAACCTCCCCCAGGGACCACACCCTGCTCTCTCATCTAAAGAAGATGGTCATGTGGAATATCATTTGCAGACCAGAGTCCCAGAACATAGCCAAGAATGTCAGGGTTCTGCCCTCCAGTGAATTTGATGTGTCCTGCACAGAACAAGTCCCGTGTTTTATAGGATGGTCCTAGTGACAGAGTAACAAGACTCCCATCTAGCCCAGTCTGAGCCCTCAATGGAGAAGGGATGGAGAAAGCCCTTCAACCCAGCTGTCTGATTAAAATTGTCAGACTCCCTACCTTTATGTAAGAAAAATGCTACCTTCCTCCCCATCCCTCTTCCCTCCTTCCCGTTCCTCATCCCTCACAAACACTGCTGAGTGCTCACCTAACATTGCTCTCTGGATGTAGGATGCTAAAATCAGCATGGGTCAGGTCACTTCTTAGGCTTAGGGCTCACTTTGGGCATACAAATACAGTGATTCATTGTCTTAGTGTTTTTGGTATGCTGTCCACAGAACATAATCACTCGCTCCCTCATTTGAAACTCGCCCCAGGACTGGCCCTGTCCCCAAGGTTCCAAATCACACAAATCACCTCTGGGATTCCGGTGGCCTTGAGTCCCACAGATAAGTTCCTCCTTGTGCTGTCCAGCCTCCAGCTACCCTAAGCAGGCCAAGATGGCAATCTCCTATCCTGAGCTGGACATTTTGATTACTCTTATTATCTTAGCTTGCTTTGGCTATAAATTTTATTAGTGGCCATAAAATTATCCATCCACAGCATTTGACTCAGTGACCTCTTGCAAAAGAGAATTCAACAACTGGAGACACATGAGGCCTGAGAGGGCAGCTTTTGCTTCCCCTTTAATTTATAGCCTTACTTCCTTCACTGTCTTCCCTGTGTGATGAGACTCAGCAAACGGAGGTGGGGGCTCGTGATAGCCGTTATCAGGGCTTACATCTGGCCCCTCAGCACCTGGGGACTGTTTGCTTTTATTCTCTGTGTTGCCAGAAGGTAAAGGGGCAGGGCCACCTGCCTGCTTCACGAAGGACCCCGGAAGCACGATAAAGCACAGGTCCAGCTATGTTACTCGTTTGGATTCATCTCTTAAATTTTATACTTCCAACATGTGCATCCCAAGGCATGGTAATTTTCCAAAGGATTCTTAGGGAGAAGGATAAAACCTTCCCATCAAGATGGAGCAGTCTTCCCTGCAGGCATATTGAGTAACAATGCTTTAGTGTCTAGCCTTCAGTCATGTGTCTCAAGGTGGCTCCAGTGATATACTGATGTCATGTAAGATGAGTATGAGTCTAGTAGATGTGAGAAAGAGGCACCAGGCATCATTAAAGAGCACGGTCACACATGGGCATTGTTGAGCATCAGAATAGAGTACTGTTTTCATAACCACAACTCATCAATAAAAAAGTGCTGGTTTTTGCTTTGTGTTTTCACTTTATGTGTGTGGATGTTCTGCCTACATGTATGTCTGTGCATTAGATGTGTGCCTGGTACCTATGGAGTCCAGAAGAGGACATTCCTGGGATCCCTGGAATTTGAGTTACAGTCAATAATGAACAGTCATGTGGGTGCTAGGAATCAAACATAGGTCCTCTGAAAAAGTAGCCAGTGCTCTTAACTGCTGAGCTATTGTTCCAACCTGAGAGTGCCATGTTTATACTGTCAGCACCACCATTATCAAAATAAGGGTACCAACTGTACCACATGGGAAAGCCCTGGAGCAAGGAATGCCACTGTCCTTGATCGCTCTCCACCCTTTGATTCTATTGTAGATATCGTGCCCACAATCACCAAAGAATGTACACAGCTCCTTAGCCATGCCCACCTTTGTAGGTGACAGCTGGCCAGCAAAGGCTCAACAAAGAAAAGAGAAAGGAGGCCTATGGGTAAGCGCCTCCAGATACCCTAAGTTTTCTATCCAGTACTGTGTCACTTTTTTTTAAATAGTCAAATGAAGATGAAGTCAAATAGTATGAGGCTTGACACAATTGATTTCACTCTCAATTTACAACCAAACAAACTCAGACTGGAGTCAGACCGCAATTCTGACCTGAGTCACCAGCCTCCCATCACGGTTGGACCACAGACTGTCTATTCCTCCATCAGCTCCTATGGCCTGATACCAGGCATCCCTATCCTCATGGCCCTCAGCATCCCAAGCAGCTCTTCCATTCATCACCACTGCTGTCCACTCTTAAATGCACAGCTGAGATCCAATCCCCAGAAAACACTCAGAGACCACCACACCCTTGCACTGAATGACCAGGGCCCCGTCCTCCACACATTCGCCAAATGGGGCGTTCACAGGCCACACTCCTGCACCAAATGACCAGGGCCCATCCTTCCACACATTCACCAAATGGGGCGTTCACAGGCCACACTCCTGCACCAAGTGACCAGGACTAGTCCTGCCACACATTCACCAAATGGGGCATTCACAGGCCACACTCCTGCACCAAATGACCAGGACTAGTCCTGCCACACATTCACCAAAT
>JAQHUG010000006.1:2678475-2768704 GCA_028555095.1 Dicrostonyx torquatus | reverse complement strand
GGCCACACTCCTGCACCAAATGACCAGGGCCCATCCTTCCACACATTCACCAAATGGGGCGTTCACAGGCCACACTCCTGCACCAAATGACCAGGGTCAGTCCTTCCACACATTCGCCAAAGAGAGCATTTATAGGCCACACCCCTGCACCATGTGACCAGGACTAGTCCTGCCACACATTCACCAAACTTGTCCTCAGATAATCTCCTCTAACCTTCTTGTCGTTGACATTTGGTCATGGCAATGAACTCAGGGCTCACATAGTCCCAGCACACACTCCACCAATGAGCAGCCAACACACATCTTCCAATCCACTCTGCAGCTTCCTGTCTCCAGATCTCGCCTTAAGAAGCAGGCAACCCTTTGAGGGCTATCACTATGACTATTCTCAGTATATTCTCAGCATCAAGGACTGCTCTCTGCAGATGGAATCCATATAACACATACGTTAGTGAATATATTAGTAAATCCATACAGGTAAAATTAAGTTTCTTCTAATAGGTTTTGGGTTGCTGGGGTTTTGTTCGTTTTTCAGGGATAAAAGGTTTCTGCCTATTTTTAAGCAATTGTGAGTAAGGTATAGAATACTTCCATAAAAAGAAGGTATTTGGGCATAATCTTAATTCAGTATAGTGCTAAGAGACTGCACCAGAGGGAGAAAGGAGAGCAAGGGATGTGGGGGAGCAAAGTGAAAACAGGAGAAAAGTTAAGAGACAAACAAAAATAAATCATCATAAAGGGATGAAAAACAAAGAGGGGAGAGGGTGAGTGTCCCTCTCCATAAGCTTGACGCTGGCATGTCGCAGCCACAGCTAGACGCAGGAAGTCTCAGAAAACAAGATCAAAGACCATAGGAATTCAGAACCTAGGAGAGGAGCAATCAGCCCAGAGGCAGATCTCAGCACCCTGTCCCACTTTTCCCTCTACCCGATGAACATTTCAGCTGAACTTGGAGCCCTGAAGAGCTAGACGATGCACAAACACAGCAAGCCAGAGACCCATTTCACAAATTGAGCCATTCTCCTCCCATTTAAAAAGTAATCCTAACCTTGGAAGACAAAGGCTTGCTATGTCTAGATGTTGGAATGCTAGTCCTAGGTAACTCTTGCAAAATAGCAGATTTTGTTAGTTATGCTGCCAAGGGTAACCATAACAACATTAAGAGACTGCGCATTAGATTAGCTGGAACTGTGGTGGCATTTAATTCTAATACAGATCATGGCCTTTTCCATTTATGTTTAATCGGCCATGTTTTCTTGTCTCTAGAGTTCATGAGGATGCATCTCTAAGAAGGCACCCGCCCCACAGTCTGTCACTGCTCTTCATCTAAATCTGGGTCGATGCTTTTTGCAAGAGACCAGCGGTGCATCATACCCTGGAATTGAAAATCATCCTACCTCCTTGAACTTCAGTATACACACACATACACACACACACACACACACACACACACACACAAAGAGAGAGAGAGAGAGAGAGAGAGAGAGAGAGAGAGAGAGAGAGAACTATCAGCTTTTTATGAGAGGAGACAAATACTCAGCTGTAAGTGGCCCACCAAAGCCTGAAGAATGGTCAGTAAGCTCAAAGCAAAAACAACCTTGCATTCTCTACACAAGTGAGGAAACAATGTCAGGCATGCATGCATGCAGCCCTCGGGTATATGCACACATGCACACTTCTCAGAATGCTATGAGTGGCAGATGGTAGAAAGGAGAGTCCATAGAAGGCACGGGGGTGAGGTTTGCAGTAGCCGGAGCCATGACAGGAATCATGACAAAGTAAGTCTTTAGAAATCAGACCAGTCTGGAAATGTGCTTTTCCTGGTTGGGATCCTTCAAGAAAACTGGCCACACTGAAGCTGGCTTGAGATTGCATAATTTACCCTGTTTTGCCCAGATCAGTACACACGATAGCCAGAAACAGCCAGAGATGGGATGGACCAAACCGAATTGGTATTGTCATCCTAGTATGTGGAAAAGGGGTGGCAGGCCAGGGACCCTCAATAAATGCTGTATTGGCTAAGAAGAACTAACTGTCATGCAGGTTCAGTTGGAACAAAGTAGGAAGCTTTGAATAAGTCGCTTCCCAAGTCTTAGTCCCAATTTCCCAAGTGACAAGCTAGTACATCTGGGATGAAATGACATAATGTGGCTGAATGTGCCCTGTGGTCTAAGCCATAACGAAACACAAAGCAAGAACATTTAGAAATATAATGACATCCTTAAGTTTGCTCGTATTCAGCATTTCAGTGGCCTTTGTGAAAACCTTAAGAACATGTCTACAAAGACAACAACAATAACATCACCCACGAGCACTAAAAACGTCGAGGTGAACCAGGACCGACTGACGTCCAGTCAGCTGACTGTCCCACGATGCCCTGTCTTACGTGGTTCTAGTTCTGACTTCATCTCATATTTTCTGTTTACCAGATGCAGAAATGGCAAACTCTATGCTATTTAAAAAAGCAATAAAGTTGGAAAAGCACTTAGATACATACTAGACCAACATTTACGTGTCTACGGACACCTGTCAAAAACATCTGCCCTAGGAGAGCAGAACTCTAAAATAATTGAAAATCTCAGAAATACAAAGGAGACAAATGGTGTCTATGGGTGAGCATTAAAGCCAGGGCTCAGGTCTACACAGAGAACCAGCTGTGGGGCCCCAGCAAGTCCATTAACCTCTCCAGACCCTGACTGCCCAAATCAGAGATACGCCAGAGGACTATTAGCTAGAAGGACCCTCGGATATCTTTATTCTCCAAAGATGGATTAAAACTCAACCGCTATGCTCACCCTTTCCCCACAAACCTCACACAAACAGGCAGGCTGGCAAGCTGAGCTCACGGAATCCTCTGACAGTCTGGGAATTGTTCTTCTGTTTCTTCCCTCCTGAATTTAGGATCGCTTACTGTATAAAGCCTTGGGCCTTAAATGCTGACACCATTTCTATAGTCAGGGAGAGCAGTGCAGCAGGGTTGTTTGCTCTCAAGCTCCAGGTCTCCAGTCCTAATCAGGACAGATCCTACTCTTGTCACTGGACCCAGGACCTTTTGCCTCCGATGCTTTCTAAATTGGTCCCACCCAGGAGGCCGAAATCATTAACTAAATATACTTGTTTGTATGCGCCATGGCTTCATCCATCTAACACGGAGGACTTTTTACATGCTCAGTCATGTTTGAATAGTCTCTCTACTTCCTTAATTCTCAATCCTCATATCTGAAACATCTTTTTATTTTTAACAATAAAACATTTTTAACATTATTTTTTAAAATCCTGGACCTCATGACTTGTAAAACAAAATTCCGAAGTTAATTTTTTGGGTCTTTTTTCAATTTATTCGAATATGCACAATATCTCAAATCCTCCTGTCTGCATACAATTATCAAGGAGGTTTTCTGGGTGAGTCAGAAGTAAAAATTTGTACAATCTCGCTGTATCTTTAAATATTCTGCTTTTTGTCTCTTTTCCGTTTTTCCATTGTGGCTGTCATATTCCATCTAGTGTCCTGGTTTCTTCGCTAGAGTTCTGCTCACATTTCTTCCCTGTTCATTGAAGACGTAGCTTTTTCTGTCCTATTGTGTACCCTATGGTTTTTCCCAAGCTCGGCTGTGTTTTCCACTTGTATATGGGTCAGAGTCAACACCAACTAGCATTGTGAGCGTATCTACCGCGACTCCCCTAGCTAACCAACCAGAGCCAACAAGATTGGCATTCCCCAACACCTCAGGGAGCCCGGCCAGCACACTCTATCCTCAGTGTCGGACCTGGGGTTCATCTCTGCCATATCTATCCTTTTGTTATAAACCTTGGGTCCCTGGGGTAAGCCGGTTAAAACAGCTGATCTTTAGGGATTCTTGCCTTTCATGCACACTTGAAAAGCTATTCATTTGCTCCTCAGTTAAAAGACTCTACGGCATGTGAAACTCTGTCTTGCTGCAGTTCTCCCAAAACAGATCTTTCCAAGAAGGCAACACTATCTCAACTAAGTCTACCCTCCATCTTCCTCTCACTCCACCCCACAAACCACGACTCCATCCTCAACAGAGAGCAACTTTAGAATCTGTTTTGCAGGGAAAGCATACGTACAGGCCTCAGTTCTCACATCCAAGGTGAGAATCAGCCAGGCCATCTCAGAACCCTGTGCCAAACCCTGTGGATTTTCTGTACGAAGACTGACCCACTTGTAGTAACCTTTCCGCAGTGGGCAGTGACGTCTTCACTTTGGAAGGTCACGGCCGTGAACCCTGTGGCATAAACTTCGTTACCCTATATAGGCTTCTTGGCAGAAGTGTTGAAGATGGAGCTACTTAAATCTCTCGAGGGGACATCGCTAACAGAATCACTGAAATTGGGTAAGAATGAAATACACATTTTATTATTTTAGAGCTCATTATTTAACAAGTTTGGGCCAAAGCAAAGAGATACTCACTCACAACGCACACATGAGCACACCTCAGACATTCTTTGTGCGGGGAGTAAGTCTAAGCAATACCTCTGGGGAAGAACACAAACTGCACTCCTCGATGGGGAGGACACTAAGAAACATCTTCAAAATACACAAAGACCCACCTGAGAGTCAGTTAACAGGTATACTGTGGAAATGTAGAGAATAAAGGACCTCACAGATTCCTCCTTCAGGGGACCCAGCCATACAACGAGGGTGCGGGTGGTGTAGCGTCTCCCCCAATACACTCCTAAGCACAAGAGAAGTGGCCTTCTGTCTGGAATGATTCTATTGTACAATGACCAGAATGGGAAGACAGACCAGCTGCTGTCTCAACCATGAGTTGACAGTGTTGGTATTTTGTGTATATGTGTATATTCATGCACACATGCATGTTTGTGTACACACGGGTTAGGCACACACACGTGGAATCGGAGGACAATCTTAGTTGTCATTCCTCACTTTGCTTTTGCTTCTTTGCTTAAGATAGGGTCTCTCATGGCCTGGAGCTTGTCATGTAAGTGAGACTGGCAGGCAAGCAAGTCCCAGGGATCTGCTTAGCTCTGCCTGCCCAGCACTGGGATTTCAAAAGAATGTAAACTCCTAGAACGGTTTCATTTTTATGTGGGTTCTAAGGATCAAACTCAGGTCCACAAGCTTGTAAGCAAGGCATGAACTTTACTGGTTAAACTAGCTCGCTCTCTCTCTCTCTCTCTCTCTCTCTCTCTCTCTCTATCACACATATCTATCTCAGATCAGCCTTGAACTCACTACGTAACCACGGATGACCCTGAATCTCTGATCATTTGGCTTCTACCTCCCACATGCTTGAATTACACACGCGTGCCACTGTACCTATGTTATGTGATGTTAGGGACTGAGCACACAGTCTGTATCTTCTAGACAAGCACTCTACTACATGTTCAGACTTCAACCATGAGTCTTCCGAGGTTGAAGAATTTCTAGAATCTAGACCACCACAGGTCCCTAACGATTGGGTTGTCCTTCAACTAATGGTTCCGAAAGACTTCAGCCCAGAATGAACTTAGCGTGTACCAAGCTGGCCCAGTTTCCCAGCTGATTTCTAGGATAGCCTTCAGTGTTACAAGCCTACAATAATCCTTTGTCTTTCCTTTCCAAGTTAGTGCAACTTAAAATACATCTTGCTGTTACCAAGTTTATTTCCACATGTCGAATCCTGTCCCTAAATGCTGGTGCAGGAATTGTGTTTGCTTGAGATTATGGACTAGCAATTTCCAACTAGTCATTACGAAGGAACGGGCTGTGTTTATGAAAGATGCTTTATTTTCAAGTTCTAGAGGAATTTCCCCCTGATTCAGGTCACCACGGGGATCCTTTGCCACATTCGAGGGTCAAACATGAAAAGGCAGCAGTGGGAATGAGAGGCGTGGGCTCTCCATTCAGAGAGCCTGCCAAACCCTGCAGACAGAGTGAGATGAAGGCACTGGGTTAAAGGAACTTTGTTCTGTGCGAGCTTTGTTTAAATCCCAGAGTGGGAGATGACCCACAAAAAGCCACTTGAACCCCTTTCTCTCTGCAATTCTCCAGTTGAAATACAGTATGTGGGAGTTCTTTCAACAGCAGTTATGAAACCTTTTCAGAGACTAAACCTGAATGCTGCCCAGTTCCCAAGAAGGAGTGGAGCTACCCAGCAACAACCTGCAATGAATGACTACCCTCTCCAGCCCCGCCCTTTGGAGACCCAAGGGGCTTCTGGGAGCCTCCCCACCTTCCTAGCCCACTGCCAGGAGCATGGACCTTGTGAGCCCCGTTCCTCTCCCCTGTAGACTGCTGCTGTTTGCACTGTAGCTCGTCTATGGGAAGCTGGAGTAATAAGAGCAAACTTTGCTAAACTAAATTGCTCCTTTGTTCACCATTATCATAAAATTTTTATGTAGGAACTAATAAAAACATGTTTTACGTGCACAGTTACATGGGTTTACACAGGCAATAATATCCAGCAAGATATATCCATAAATTCAGTTATAGACACTTAGGAATAAATATTTTACCTTCCCCAACAGTTTCATTTATTGCAAAGAAGGTGTGAACACAGAGGCAGATGGCTGGCCTGAGACTTTTAAGGGCCCTTAAGTCCCCCTGCATGCCTCTCTGTGGGATCAGACACATTCTTTCAGAAGTTTCTGGATAATTGGCACAATTCGTTAGCCTTCTGAGAACTCTGTGACTCAGACCTCCCATCCATATAAATGTAACATTTTTTACAAAAGCTTTTTAATAGTTAAGTCACTTTTGAAATGAGGATAAGGTTGTCTTGAAAATTATTTAAGCAGACAAAAAAATTCAGTGCTCCTTCCAACCAGGGCATTGGGGCAGATTGACATAAATTTGATTAAAGAGGCCTTAATAGAACCCAAATCCAACAACCATCCAAATGGGTGACTGGCTGTCCCGTTCATCCTTTAATCAAAAGTGTGCGGTACAAACTCCTTCTTTTGCACTAAATGTTTTTTCCTCCTAGAGTGGACCTTTCCAACAGAAGGACAGAGGGACCACAAACACATGCCCCATCTGCTGCTTTGGACAGTAACCAGATTTAAATAGCACCAAAGAAGAAATGAAATCAAGTTCAATGTCATTATCTCTCACCCAAGGCATACAATATACATTTGATATATAATTATTATGTAAAAACAAAACAAGCAAACTGACAAAAAAAACTTACTGCATCTTTTCCGGGGACTATGTCTTTGAACCCTGACAAGCAGTTATCACTTAGAGCACAAAGCAGTTTTCACTAACCAGCCACATGTCAAATATCAAAAAAAAATGTGGCTGTTGGATACCATATCGGACAGCAGAGCCCTAAAACAATCCTAAACTAGTCAAAGGAAAGTTCATGAGACTTTCTGGAATAGGAGAGATGGCTCAGAAGCTGAGGGCCTGTGCTCTGCTCACAGAAGACCTGGGTTTGTTCCTCACAGCCATCGTAAGTTCAGCTTCAAGGGATCGGATGCCCTCTTCTGACCTCTGTGGGCACCAGGAACACACATGGCACATATATGATGTGGGATTCCTCTCTGTATGCTGTGAATATGTTTTATTACCATTGACTAACAAAGAAGCTGCTTTGGCCTATGGCGGGGCAGAATATAGCAAGGCAGGAAATCCAAGCAGGGATAGAGGAGGAAAGAAGGCGGAATTAGGGACATGCCACGTAGCTGCCCAAGAAGCAAGAGATAGCAAACCATGAGCCTCATGGTAAAATATAAAATAAGAGAAACTGGTTAATTTAAGATGTAAGAGTTAGTTAATGAGAAGCCTGAGCTAATAGGTCAAAGAGTGTGTAATTAATATTAAGCCTTAGAATGGTTATTTCCTAAGCGGCTGCAGGGGCTAGTGAGCAGGATCCAGTGAACGGAGAGAAACCAGTCCAGGGGAGCCAGAGGAATGGAGAATATTTGTAGCTACAAATATACATACACGCAGGTAAAACACTCATGCATATAAAAATAAAATAATTAAATAAAAAGATGTTTTTAAAGACTTCACTATTTACAGTTAGTAAGAATGCTAGGCAAGTCCTCTCCCACTGAACTGTCCCTCGCCACAGGCCCTATTTTATGATTTTATACTCTATGAGCATAACTCATTAGGTTAAAACTGTGAGTTTAGAATACTATGGAACCAGAGATCACTAAAATTACAGGTCTTTCTAAAAGTCTCACTTTGTTTACTGCCTTCTCTCAACAGGGCTGAGTAAGCAAAGGAAAGGCGAGCCACGAAAGACTGGAAGGAGATTAGAAAGGGTCACCATTCTGACCCTGCCCCGGCAGCACTCCAGGCCCCTGCAGCCTTACAAATACAGCCCACCCGGAAGTCCCTTCCACAGAAACAGTTCACTTGCAGAATGAGAGTCTATTTTTTTCTTATATTTAACTCTCTCTTCAAAGAACATATGCCACGGATTTCTGCAACCTTTTCAGAGAAATGTCATCTTGTGTCATTTTCCCACCGGCTCTCTGCACCTTAGACACTAAGGAAGTCATTCAGTCAGGGTGGTTTGAAGCAAGGAACTGTGGTGTAAAAGTTAGGGACAGTTGGCTCCATGGCTCTGGCTTTTAAGTAGCCTTTGGCAATTTAATCAGCTTCTTGTGCCTGAACATCACCGTTCATCTGAAAAATCATCTCAATAATTCTAATGTGCAGCGTGTTTTGCAAGTGTTTTTATTTATGTACTACTATATTTAATAATGCATATTGATGCACATTAAGCAGGCTGCTCTGGGCGGCATGGACCAGAACTGCTGAGTGACCCTATTATTGAGCTAGCTAAAGCACTGCCTGCATAGAAATGCTCAATTATCATACGAGATGGGGTCATTGACTCATCAGAAGCAGAAAAATGCTGAGATCGGAGCCTCAAATAAACACGAAGTATTTTCTATTTGTGTCTAGATCCGTAAGAATGTATTGTCTCAATATAAAACAAAGATTTTCAGAATAATCTGTTTCCCTCTTCTGGACTCGGGAAAGTCCTGACAGTTTTGCAATAGACGAATTACAAAGATTTCATGGGAGCTGATGCTTCTGTGGTTTGGATCAAATAAACACGCGTGTGGAAGAAATGTGCAATCCCAAACTCCTCACACATTAAAGAAAACATTTATACAAACAGATCTGGGCTTGACGGTGCACATCTGTAAATCCCAGTACTCAGAAAGTGGAGGCAGGAGGATTGTAAGTTCTAGGACAACCCAGGCTACTGAATGAGACCCTGCCTCAAAATAAAATAAAATAAAATGCTGGGGCATGGTTTGGTGGCACAGTGCTTATCTGAGCACAAGCAAGGTTGTGGGTTCAAATCCAAGCATTGCCAACAAAACAGTAACAAAATACTTCCCACCGAATAGGGGTGGTCTTAGGACTCCAGGAAACAGAACCCCAGCTTTCAAGGGACGGAGAGGCAGAGGCAGGCTGTGAACGAGATGTGTCCTATGATCAAAAGTGTCCCTGTCTAAGAATTCAGAGTATGTGATTCAAATGGCCAATAGCTATGATAATGCTACTGCTGAACAATCTTCTAAACAAAACAACACAGGACAATTAAGTGCAGTCTGGCCCTAACACGCAGGCTGTATGGAGGAGGGAAGCAATGTCACGAAGGATGCCGGAAGACAGCTGGAATGTGGATGACCTACCAGCAGACACTGACTGCAGCTGATCACAACCAGAAGGCTAGTCATGACTGAATGATCATTACACAAATGGAGGCCTCACTACTAATTTTACCAAAGCCGATGAATACACTCTGGCTACATACAACAAAACACCATTCCCCAGAAGTAGACCTTGATGTATTTAGGTATAAGGGGTCATGGTGTCTACCATATGAGAAAAACGTGAGAAAAAAAAAGGAAAAAAAGGAACTACAGGGAATAAGGGTAACCTTTGTGCCATTTCTGGCCTTGTAACTTTTAAGTAAGTTAAAGGTTTTTCCCAGGAGGTAAAATTATGTATGTACATTTATGTAGATTACATACATGTATGTATTTCTACTTCCCTTAGGAAAGGACAAAACAATGGAGAAAATTCTTCCCAATCACACTTTAAGATCTCACGAGATAATCCTGTTCTCTCTCTGCCTAATTTCTATAGCAAGATCTAGGCTCTAACATAAAAGGTAAAGGGCTGCTTTGGCAAGGGCTCACATCTCACTAACTCACCTCTCCATGGAGAGCTTGCATTCTTCCATCCAATACTCCATGGGAAGAGAGGTGAGGGGATAGGACCCAGGAGCAGCCCAGGGTACTGCCTTCTAATCTTTTTTTTTTTAAGGTTATAAACTGATTGGCCCATTATCTCAGTCTTCTTACTAGCTCTTGTAACTTATATTAACCCATTGTTCTTATCTATGTTAGCCATATCTGCCTTCTACTCTTATTTCCATAAGGAGACCCAGAGTCTCTGTCAATGGTTAAAACTACCCTTACAGGAATGCTGATAGAACCCTCCAAGAGGAAATGACCTCAGGTGCCATGACCTCCTGTTGTTTACCCTTTGGCGACCCACAGCCAGCTTTGCTATACAGAAGATCAAGGCACCTAGCAGAACCAGCTGGGTCACACAGTAAGGAAACTAGTTAGAGAAAACATTTTTACTGCCTTCCTCCATCAAATGCCCAGAAATCCCACTTACTTTGGAGCAACCAAGTTCTTCAGTTTAACAGTGTAACTTCCATGTGAAGAAAATCATGGAAACAAAGCAGGCTCACACCTCAAAGGTCAACACACCCACCCTCTCTCACGATGCAGGAGTCCCAGGTATGGCTACGTTAGGATCCTCCAGAGATGGAAAGTGCCCACTTTGGATAGCTCTGTTAGAATAGCCTCTGCCAGTTAGCCCGAAACTGCTTCTTAAACTAGAAAGAGACAGGATTTGAAGGCAGGGAACTTGTCTCCAATAGAACCTTCTCTACAGTGTCTTCAAAATGACAGACACCACCTTGAACACTGAGGATCTCCTGTCTCCTCTTACCTAGTTAAAAGTCCCCAGTCCTCAAAACCATGTCTCATATTATGCAATTTTTAAACCCTGGTTAGTTATGTGATTGGTCTACCTTTAATCATTTGGAACCATTCGTTTCTTTGTCTGATTATTGATTTCTTTCCTGGTGGAATTTGAAGTTTTATGGGGAGGGGGGTTGCATACAGTGAAGGAAGCACAGTGGAAAAGAGCACGCGAGAGGAGAAACTGAACGCAGAAGGAGAATTCCATACTGTTGTTATGATTGACTTGTACACTTGACTCTAAGGTTCCCAGCGTGGAACTCCCTACCCTAAAGATGAGACAGATCAGTTTCTCAGGAGGGACCAAGGACAGACAGCCTGAGGAGGGCTCTAAGGTACAAGCACTGGGTCACGTAATGGATAGTCACATGATGTGACTCAAGTTCACAGCACACACTGAAGCAAATTCTATTGTTTCTTATCCATTGATGATGGAGGCTGAGAGAGAGTGGAGGAAGAGAATTCAGAGTGATGTGAAGAGCGCTCAGACTGAGGATGGCCACATACATTTGGAACCCCAGCACCTTGGGAGGCTGAGACAAGACGATCTAGGAGAGTTCTAGGTCAGTCTGGTCTAGAGAGTGAGTTCTAGGCTAGCCTCAAAAATACATTGAGACCTTGGGACTTGGGAGCAGCCAGTGCCCTGTCTTCTGCCCTCATTTCCATAGGAGACCCTGGACTTTCTGTTACTTGCTTTGTCACCGAAAAGGAAGAAAGTTAAGTTGATTTGAACCAAGTATAAGCATTTCCTTCAACACTCTAATTCTACTTGCAGGCCATCTTAGATTAGTCACACAAATTTTTAGTAACTATTTCAATGACTGTCCCTTAATTTGGAATTTGAGAGAAATGACTAAGATTATACTCTTATTAGTGTGAGGTGTGTGGTCCTATATTCTTTATTAGTTTCATAAATTTTAGAGACCAGATTTTAAAAAGCATGAAATTAGCATTTTACTATAAAATGAGGTTAAATAAAGGTCTCATGGTTCTGCTATCAAACAGAAAGAGGTCTGAGAAGTCCCCACTCATAAACTCTGAGAGAGGCAGTTTGGGGAGGACCAGCTGTCACCCTTGTCAACTCTTACAGCATCGCTTCTGGGTGGAAAGTGACTCCCATTCTGAAGAGTAAGAAGCTGAGGCCCAGAGAACTTTGCCAAGGGCACAGATCTGGACATGTCAGACTGCCTGGCAGCAAGCATGCTCTTTGCTCGTTTCACAACCTGCCTCCCTTGGATGCAGTCGGACAATACACTGCCACCTTGGTACACTAGTGGAGCGTTGGGGATCCATCAGGCTGTGTAAGGTATAAATACTTCACATGGCTTTTGTGCGGGTCTAACACAGCACCCAGTGTAGATGACTGGCTTCAACACTACAGGGCCTGGCTTTTGACTGTCCCCAACCTGGAGCTGCTGCTGAGAGGCCATTCAGGGTGGAGTGTGTCGGGAGGAAGTTTGGTTGCCTAGCCGTTCTTTGTCTCTCTACACTACTCCCAAGCCATCCCGAGCTAAGCAGCCTGCCCACCATGTGCCCCTGGCTATGATGAGCCGCCTTATTACTGAGGCCAGACTTGACAGCGGGGTCTTCATGACCATGGGCTGAAACCTTCCCTCTCTATGCTGGCCATGCCAGGTGTTTTGCTACAGAAAGGCAAAGCTGACTAATATAGGAAGAACTGGAGGGAGTCTGCTTGGTGCCTAGCTTACACCTGAAAACAGTGGCATGCCCTCAGCGGCCTTATACTACATCTCCTCTGGCAATCTTGGTGCAGGACAATTCTGTCAATCATGTTTTAAATAAACGCTGATTGGCCAGGCAGGAAGTATAGGTGGGAAAACCAGACAGGAAGTAGAGGTGGGGCAAGGAGAAAGTCTGGGAAGCAGGAAGCTTCCCTGGGATTCTTGGGGAGATCTCCAAGGAAGCAGCATGTGTCTCTGTCCCAGCTGAGAAAAGGTACCGGCCATGTGCCTGGCATGGATGGGAACAATGGGTTAATATAACTTATGAGAGCTAGTAAGAAGCCTGAGATAATGGGCCAATCAGTTAATAACCTAATGTAGACTCTCTGTGTGATTTTCTTTGGGGCTTGCCAGCTGTGGGGTACTGGGCAGGACAGAAACCCCAACGAGCCAGCCCTCATGTTACACAATCTCAATTTGTTATTTATATTCAGTTCACCGTGGAGCTATTCCCAAAGAGGAGACCATATTATCCACTAACCAACTCAAGTGAATCAAGATCCCAGGATAGAACCAAGCACCAACCTGTCCCAAAATCATCCCGGAAAATCAGAGCCTCTTTATACACTCCAACAATGATCTTATTTTCAACATAAACACACGCTCAGATCTGCTTAACTCTGAACATAATAATGTTGCATTATCAGTGCTCAGGGTTGACACTGAGGCTCGAACTGCTAACTTTTGCAGTCTATACTCTTGTAGCTACAGGTAAATAAAAGATAAAAAGGTTTTATTGAAGTTTTTATTACAATTGCAGAAGTTTCTTTCGGTGTATGTGGGCGTGGGCGCATTTTCATTTGCATGTGCACAGGCATTTGGAAAGCAGAGGTCAATCTTTAGAGCCCTGGTTGCACAGGATACATCCACCTTGTTTTTGAGACAGAGACTCTCATTGGCAAGGAGTATGCCAAATAGGCTGGACTAGGTGGTCAGCACTCCCCAGGGATCTCCCTGTCTCTGCCTCCTGCGATGAGGTTAGAAATGTACACCACCACTTCAGCATTCTGGGGATCAAAGCCGGGTTGTCATGCCCCGTGTCAAGCTCTTCACCAACTGACCACCTCCCTAACCCACAACTGCCCACATTTCTTTGATGTATTGCGTATGGTGCGTTGGCTGTGTGACTTAGATGTATTATTTCATTTGAAATACATGAAGAAAACCTAGAAAACCTGTTGGAAAATGAGGAACTAGCTTCAGAGCCTTTAATATCATGCTGGCCCTCTTTGATGTTACACTAAGGTTCAACAAGCGGCTGTTTCTTAAAGACTTACCAAAATAAGCAATCTGGATTTATATCCGGAAACTGCATGCTTGGGATTGGGAGAGACGGCGCAACAATGAAGAGGACTGGCTGCTCTTAGAAAGGACCCAGCTTCAGTTCCCAGCACACAATCAAGCATCACAAAACTACCTGTAACTCGAGTTCCTATGCCCTCGTCTAGCCTCTGAAGGAGCTGCGTACAGAGACAAGCAGGCACCCACACATACACACGAATAAAAATAAATGATTTTAAAAAAAAGACTTTAGGTACTCTAATGCACTGAAAGCCATTAGATTCTCATGCACTTCAAACAATCTTATATTACAAGATCTGTAATTTAACCCGCAGGTTACATGCACAATGCTGGCTTCCTGGGTTATAGACAGCTTCCAAGGTTGGCACGTTTGATATGTGGCACCAGCAAGTCACATGTGTTGCTGTCACCTCGAATCTTCACAGAGAAGTCTTTTAAGGTTGGGAAGCATCTGAGGGCTCAAGGTGGTGGAATCAAGTTTCTGAACTTGGATCTTTCAACTAAAAGTTCTAGTGTTATGAGTGACCTGTTCGTTGCTTTCCATAAAATATTATACAACTGGTTCCTTTCATCCCATTGGAGTCTTCAAAATCCCCAATTCTGAGAAGTTAGAGTTTATTTGTCTAGTATTCTTGCAGGCTAATATGTATTCCAGGAAGAAAAGAAGAATCTAGTAAGATCACAACTATGTGTGCTTTTCCTTATGACACCCGTCCCATGCCCAAATGCCGCATGTTGGTGGATATTTCCAGGTTGGACAAAATTAATCCTCTCAATTTGTTCATCAAGGGCATTACTAAGTGGAATCATGCTTTTAAAAGATAATTCTAGAAGTAGCAAGATGACTTAGTGGGTAAAGACAAAAGACACTTGAAGCCAAGCCTAATGACATGAATTCCCTCCCCAGGACCAATGGAATGGAATGAGAAGACCCATTTCTACAATTTGTCCTCTGACCTTGACATGTACATCATGGGTCATATGTATGCATGCACACATGCGGAGCACTAGGACACAGATACACACACACAGACACATACACAAGAAGAGAGAGAGAATAATAGGACACAGATACACACACAGACACATACACAAGAAGAGAGAATAAATAAGTAAATGTTAAAGAGCATATTCTAAACGTGTGATGAATAATATCCTGACTGGCATAATTACTGCTTTGATTCACGCTTAGAAAAAAAGCCAGCAGCTTTACCCTCTGTTTCCTCCGCAGCGCCAGAACAAATGTCAACACAGAGAAAGGGGCAAACACTGGCTAAATATGCTGGGAAAGCAGAGGGGCTGCACTGGAGTTTGCTGTAACTGTTGTATTACTGAGGCTGTAACAGGAGGCCTTGTATATGCTAGGCAGGGACTCCACCACTGAGCCACATCCCCAAGTCCATGGCAACAGCTTTATATGAGAAACCTCTTGAGAAATCAAAATCTAAGCAAATCAAGAAGAGCCAACCCGAGAACAAGAAGCCAGGGAGATGACTATTAAAGGAATCTTGAGAAAGCAGGAAATGCCCACTGCATTCCCATTGGTGGCGGTGGTGGTGGGGATCTTGCACTTCTCAAATGATGTCACCTTAAATTATGAACACATACAACTTTAATTTTAAACACTAGTAGAAATATATTTAAGGTGCAAATTTCATAAGTAACAACGATTCTCCTAAGACACAGTTCACCGCCTCAACTGTGCAAAGGGTGACACAGCTGTGCAGATTCGAGATGAGCTTGCCATCTAAGGTCATTTTTAGGTTGATGTCCTGTAAGCTCCAGCTATCTGCCAGCCAAGTCTGGAGATGAAGGTGACTGACTTCGTGACTCACTCCCGATCTGCTGGGGGCCCATGTACTAGTGTGCACATGTGAAAGTGTGTGTGCAAAGATGGGCTTTTCTGTGAGTGGGCCCGGTACACACCCACAGATTATCAAGTAGCAGAGGGAGAAAGAATGACACTCTGAGGAGGAAGGTGACTTATTGGCTGCAATGCTGGCTTTAAAGGAGACACTCCCAGTGGCTTCTCAAAATATGTCTTGGGCATATCCAAGGCTCAAAAACAACCTGTTGGTTGGGTATCTTTACTCACATACACGGACTCGGAGTGGCATTCCTAATTGGAATTCAGTCCTGGGAGAATTGAATTGCAAGATCAGCTCCCTCACAGGATAGACGGGTAGCCAGCACCACTTCCCCACTGGCATCGTCTTGCCAGTGACTCAGCTTCCCTTCCCTCTGGGGACAGCTGCAAGCAGACGTGGAAGGAAAGAGCTACATAGTTTGGCTCCTGTTTGCAGGGGGGAAGCTATGGGGCCAGATTAATTATCATAGTCATTATCTTGGCACTTTTTGAACATGGTGATAAATGCTAACAGCATCATATGTGCAAGATGAAGGGAGAAAAAGAGCAATTCTGGGCAAATTAGGATTGTGACATCAATGCGACTAAGCATTCAAGGTGGTCGGCTGTTTCTTCAGCAATTAAAAGTGCATCACTCAGCTGGGCGGTGGTGGCACACACCTTTAAGGCGGATCTTCGTGAGTTCGAGACCAGCCGGCCTACAAGAGCTAATTCCAGCGCAGGCTCCAAAGCCACAGAGAAACCCTGTCTCGAAAAACCAAAAAAAAAAAAAAAAAAAAAAAAAAAAGTGCATCACTCCCCTTCAGTCTCGTTCTTCATCAGACAAACGTATTTTCAACGTGAACTATTTATCCAACTGCTATTCATTCGAAAAAAATTCTTGATACAAGATTTTTTAAAAATGATTATGTAAGTCTTCTGCTTGGAAAACACTACTGTGTTCATCTCTGTGAGCCTCTCTCCAGGAGACCAACTCTCACCAAACAACTACAGCGAGGACAATGGCAGGACAACCCCAAGTCAGAAGTGGGCTCAGGCGAGCACACACACAAAATAAACAAACAAATAAGTAAAAACAAACACTGGAAGAAAGCTAATACCTCAACTTTTTGATGACTTAAGGGGAGGGCATGGAATTCCGGGACCTTTGAGTTACAGACTGGCCCTCTGACCCAAAACCGCATTAGATAAGGGTTGGTGGGTACAGCTGAGCACTCCCGGCCTGTCCCGGGTGGACAGCCAGAGATGGGAGGGGGCATTAGAGGGGACATAAAGCTTCCCCTTGATACTCTCCTACCCTGCCAGTCCCACAGCTCCCACGGCCATCCAGTCACACTAGCACGCAGCTAAGGGAGGCAGAACAGAGCTTTCATGGTAGAGGGCAGCCCTGACTGGTTACCACGGCCTCAAGATGACAGCAATGAGTTCTTTGGAGATTACCGCTCCTAGTCAGAAAGTCCCCCAAAACACGGTTTGTAGATAACCACTGTTAGAAGCACGTTTTCCAGATTGCACGGTGGGATTCACACGCAGCTCTACAAAATAGCTGTGCTTTGTCGTTGACATTGAGCCCACGTCCCAGAGCTAAGACTCCTGGAGACAGGGTCTCGGCCTGACGCGCCTTGGCGTCCCTGGATCTGAACACCTGGTGTCTTGTGGGTGTGAAATACTGAAGGAAAGAACCTGCTGAATGCCGTCTTCAGAAGACCCAATTCCTTCTCCCAGCATCAGAGATTGACAAAGTAAGCAGCGAGCTTACCACAGTTAGCTGGCCGGGTTGTTCATTGCCCAGCTTGTCAATAGATGGCTTTAAGAAGGAGGTCGTTTCCAGGAAGACAATGCAGGTGGGATTTTGAAGCCAGGTCAGTAGGACACTCTGGCCTTTGCTATGTTTACTGATGACACACCGCAAGGGTGGGGCCAGGGAGAGCAGCATAAACAACACCATCAGGGGTCGGCGTTCTCCACAGGAGCAACTGAGTTGGGCAGCAGGGATTCCCGACACCTGGTCACACAAGTTGCCATGTCCCCATTGCTCAGCAGCATCTAGGTTACGGTCTTTGCTCACTATTGGGAGCAGCAAATCACTCTGCCATCCCTAAAATATCACATGAGTGCAAACATACACACCAACCACAACCACACCGGTGACACCACACACACACACACACACACACACACACACACACCACAGAAGAAATACAGAATTTTCCTTTTCCCTCACTGATTTCCCACAGCCAAACACACTTGAGGTGGTGTTTGCTCACCTCAAGTGTCTGAAGACAGTCCTTTTCCTTTGTGTTCCCGCTGTAACTGGCTCAACAAATGCTTGCTGAGTGATGGATGGATGTTCAGGCCTTTGTGGTACAGTCAGAGAAGACCAGCATTACCTAGGTGTTGGTTCTGGTGAGAGGCAATGACAATACGGTGCGCGGAACAACCAGATCCAGGACACGGCTTCCAGAGCTCTTCCGGGCTTTCCTGATCCACTTAGGAAGACCTGAATTCCATAACCATCTTTGCAGTTTCCTCTTGCTTACCTAGGCTCACCTGTGCCCTTCTCCATCACACAAGGAAGCTTCATTCCTAACTAGACCTTCAGGCATATCTGTTTCTGAACCAGTGGGTGCCAGAGTTAGCAAGAGCTCACATGTTCTCACACGTCTGAACAGGAGCTCTTGCCCACCACTCTGGGCTGCCTGTTTTCCCTGCATTTATGAATGGCCAAGTGCCTTGTCCTCACCTCTCCTATCCTTATCCCTCACACCATCAATGCTCAAGGTCTCCAGCATCTTCTTAAATATCCGTGGTACCCATAAGCCTGTGTGACCATCATCCTTCCAAATCCACAATCAGTTCTTCCCTGGCTCTGTCTGCTCAAGTGACATGCTCCCCTGAACCCACAGGAGGCACAGCTACCTGCTACTTCACATTGCCTAGCTACCAGGAGCCTTGCATGCAATATGTCCATGACTTGCTATTCTGCCTTCTCCTCTGCATCTTTTCCAGTTCCCAACACCCCATCCTCTTGATGGCTCCCCATGTTTACAGATCTGCTCTTATCTCCATCTCCTTGAACCCTTGCCCCAGGTGTGCTTCCTAGTCTGGGGCCAAGTACAATTTGTCTATAATGTTTACAAGGAGATTATACTAGAAACTTACCTACCTTGGGAAATATTTATTGACTATAGACCAGTTGACCCTCAATTGCTGCACTGACTCATCTTCCATTTACTTTACAACTGCTTTGGAGAGGGAAGGGGTTTGCAGTGTTTAAATAAGGACCTTGTTTTATTTCCCATTTTTTTTTGGCCAAATTCTTCATTTAAGTTCCTAATAAATAAGAGAATTAACTGATTTTCAATGAGGATTCTTTTATGTATCACTGACTCGTCTTCAGAGATAGAAATAAACTGTGCATAGAGTTCAAAGAACAGGGGTGAGTTGAGGGAGAGTGTGAGCCATTACAGCCTAGACCAGTAGTCTCTGCAGCTGTCATAGCTGTATGCGTCAGTGCAAAGCAAGGAAGGGAGGAGAATGAAGGCCAAGGGCTGGGCAGCTGAATAGGAATGATTCTGTGCAGAGCTTCCTTAGTGCTTTTATCCAGAAAAAAACAAAACAAACAACAACAACAAAAAAAAAACAGAGGCTGGATCAAGCTGACAACTAACATGAAACCTACGTTATTGATAGTATGGAAATGTGCCCCCTCTCCCTTTCCCACCCCCTCTGTGTGGTGATGGGGACAGAACCCATAGTCCCTCTGCCATGAGCCTACAACACCGGCTCCTTTTTTCCCTTTCTAGTTTGAGACAGGGTCTCAGTTAAATGTTTGCTGACAAGTTTGGGAGCCCAGAAATGTGTCCTCCCCCTGTGCAAGTGGCATTTCATTGTGTTAGCTCATTGTTCGTCTCTTCACTCTCCGCTCACTTAGGACGACTGTGAAGCCTCTGAGGGTCATGCACACATGCGGTACCCAGCTTACAGAACAATGTGTCTGCTACATAGAACGAGCACATGTGTGTCGGCTATAATTCTTATTCTACCCCTTCATTACTGTGGTGCTAAATTAACGATATTTAAAGGTGGCTGCCAAGTCGAGAGATGGTGAACAAAACTGAGCCTAGGAGTTGGGAGTGCCAAGTGCTGGATGGTCAGAGATGCCTAAATGGGCTGACGGAGCCAGGAGCAGAACAGGTCTTCACCTCTCAGCAGCTGAGCAAGCTGTCCCGGGTTGTGACACTGGCAGCAGAAAGGACAACAGCATTAAGACTCAGAGTTTTGCTCTCTCTTCATTGTCACCAGGGTTTTCTCAAAGGGAAGGCTGAGCTGAAACATTTGGCAAGTTTGAGCCATTATCAGAGAGTTGTGGGTCAGCTCCTCCTTCAAGCAGAACTTCAACCTTTGGTCAACAATGCTGGGACTTCTAAATGACCCTTAACCTTAGCACAACCATGTTGTCCTCATTTTCTTCAGAAATCACCAGTAACCATCTTTCTGCTCATTACCTAATTGTGCACAAAGATTCTCACTACAATACCAGTCTCCCTCCAAACCCTAATGGGCTCAATAAAGAAGTGGCCACATTCAAATTGCCAGTGTCACTAACCATGATGGAGCATTGTTTTTTAATAGTGCCTGGACAGAGGGACCACCTATCCCGATAGTGGTAATTAATGCTTAGGGTACCCGATCGCATCAAAATGCTGTTCAGATGAGAGAGAGCAGGCTGTCTTTGAAGGAAAACCCTTGTCTTCCACAAAAAGTCTGAGTCAGCCTCAGTTGCCTTTGAAGTAGGCAGCGACTGTCTCTCCAAGCCTTGGAGTGGCTCTGCAGAGAGCCTGTGTTCCAGAGACTAACTACAAGGCCACTGCTGAAGAACAGCTTGGGCCTGCTCAGATGAGCAACGCTTCGGTTTTCTAAGCTCATCATCTCTGCTGCTGCTTTTCAGAGGTGCGCTGGTGACTTCCCATAAGTCCTCCTGGCCCTTAAGTATGCTGCCGAAGGAGGGCAGAAAGCCATGCTCAGCGAGCAGTCTATCACTGACTCCGTAGACACCCTCAATGTAGGATCGCCATCTTTCTTTCTTTCCTTCTTTCCTTCTTTCTTTCTTTCTTTCTTTCTTTCTTTCTTTCTTTCTTTCTTTCTTTCTTTCTATAGCTACAACATAGGGATAGAGAGACATTAGCTAGAGCTAGGTAAATTTTCTCATTTTCGTTTGAGATCTTCTCAACAATCTTAGGAGACTGATAGCATTAACCTCACTCTATAGGCAAGGAAACTGAGACTTTGAGTCAGGGGAGTCTCTAAATCTTACAAATAGCCAAAAGGCCTGTGAAAAGAGGTTTAACAGCACTGATTGCTGGGAGGGAGTCCCGACCTTGAGCCTGTTGGGATGGACACCATTAGAAAAGATAAACGGGGGGGGGGCGCTGAGAAGATATCTCAGTCAGGAAAAAGCTTATTGCACATGCATGACGACCTTAGTCTGAGACCCAGCACCCACCTTAAAGCTGGGTGCAGTGGCCTACCCCTGAAATCCCAGCTCCAGGAAGAGAGAAACAGGAGGATCCCTAGATTTGCTACCAGTCACTCTGTCAGAACTTCAAGCTTTGGGTTCAGGGAAAGACATTGTCTTGGGGAAGACATCAATCTTTATCCTCCACACACACATACACAAAGCTACAGTCATTCAAAAACACACACACACACACACACACACACTAAAATAATAGTTAAAAGGAAAAGGTATTAGAGAGATGTAGGTGACACTGGAGCTAGTATGTATCATTGACAGGAATATAAGATGGTGAGGATGCTATGGGGCAGCTCCCCCACCAAATTAAAAATGGGATTATCATAGGAGCCGCTAATTCTCCATACATACCCAATAGAATAGAAAGTGAGTCTGCGAGAAAACTGTACATTCGTATTCAGCCACAGCGGCATTGGTCATAGAACCGGAAACTATTCTACCCCAGTGTCCGCTGAAGGATGAAGGGATTAGCAAGAAGTGGTATATACTCGGGACATTACATAGCCTTTGAAAGGAAGGAAGTGCTGGGCTGGAAAAATGGCTCCGTGGTTAAGAGTACTTGCTGCTTACTCTTCCAGGTTCCAGGTTCTAGTCCCAGCACCCACATAGTGGCTCACGACCTGTAACTCTAGTTTCAGGGGATCCAGTGCCCCCTTCTGGCCTCTGTGAGCACCAGGCCCACAGATGGTATATAGATATACATGCAGACCAAATACTCATCCATGTGAAAAAATAGTAACAACCCTTTAAAAGAGTTTAAGAAGGCAATTCTGATGTATGGCTCAACACAAAAGAACCCTGAGGAAATGCTGAATGAAATAGGCTGTCCACAAGGGAACCAACTCTGTGTGAGTCCATTTGTCAGCATATGCACAGGATAGGCAAGTTCAGAGAGACAAGGCGGAATGACAGCAGCTGAAGACTGGGGAGAAGGGTGTAGGGTTAGTGTTGTGTTCTTCATAATAGTTAAAATGCTAAATTGCGGGATATATGTGTATGTGTTATTATACATGTGCTATACATATCTATATACACACAAATATAGTGTATATACACACATGTTAGAGAAAAGGCAGCACAACCGATATTGTTCAGATCATAGATAAGTGAACCAAAGCATACATACTGATCCAGCTGCCTTCCCCACTGTGGTTAAACAGAGCTGTCTCCCGGAAGGTTCCAGCAACAACGTCTTTTCCCAAAGACATGTGTTGGGAAAGCCAATTTAAACAAACCCTGACAAACCTGGATCTCCTTTCCGATGAGGGAAGGATCCTGTCCCTCCCGCTCTTCTTAGGAAACTGAAACATTTGGACATGATTCTATTAAGTTTACCAAGTCCACCTCTCAGGGAAGCTGACATTCATCTCACTAGGTGGCAGCATTGCTTACAAGGCCTCTCAGTTCTGGGGTCCATCTCCGACTCCCCCTTTATCCCCTCCAGCCTCCCCACCTTGCCGTGAGGAGAAGCAGCACAAAGCATTGATTTCCACACCTGTGTGCAGGGTGACACAAGGAAAACTTTGGAAATTCTAGTTGTACAGAATCTTCCCAGAGAAATCCCACAAGCAGGGTGTGCTTGGGTCACCCGTGTGGTCAGCCCAAGGAAGTGGCCCCCTTTCAGGACAGTGGCAGAAGAGCAAGCAAGACTGCATCTGAGCCCTTCTCTGCCACATCCAAGTCCTAGGTAGGCGACTGTGGGCAGGTCACTTGACACACCTGGGTCTGGGTCCTGTGATTGTAACTGACAAGGCTGTGTCTCTTTCCTGAGATTTGCTGTAACCAAAGCAAGGATGTAAACATGGAAATGGGCCTGTTCTTCCCCTTCATCCTGCTCTTCTTTGCTGGCCCCACAGTGGGAGCCAGCCCTGGGATGATGATGGCAGTTATCAAGCTGGCCCAGATTGAACTTGTCATGAGACAAGCTCTGGTCACAGCCATCGCTGCAGTTCTGGCTGCTTTTCCTAAGGTTTCCCCTTCCCCTACCCCCACCCCCATTTCCAACCTCTCACCTAAGCTATGCAAAGGATGGGTTAACTCTTTGAGATCCAAGGGTGCTATAGTTAAGACACTGGATAGCCCCCCAGTCCCCAAAACGGTGCCTAATATACTTCCCAAGCACACAAATTACTCCCTGAGAGTGACTTAGGCATATGAAATACATGACTCATTAGTGGATCCTAACAAATAGCTTTCTAAGGCACAGCCAGGCTAATTTGTCATGCTAAAGCCTATTAGCATGGTACCATCGCAATTTGATATTAATTAGCTGGATATCCAGGGTGGGCTAGGTGGCGAGGAAATTCTATGCTTTCCAATTTATTGAAAATCCTAAATTATAGAATACTGTAAAAATGTACATTTTATAAAATAATAAATGAGAAAGCAAAGATATTAAAATCAGTGTATCAATTAGGAAAACAAGAAGGAAAGCCTGAAGTGTTCTGTTTCAATGTGCATTTCCAATATGCAATTCATAAACCAAATCTGAATGCCCAGTTCTTTCAAAATTAGCTCCAAAATAATAGTGTGTTTACTCTTTTGGATTATTTTAAATCCATGATCCTGTGGAGTTTAAATGACTCAAGTTTATATATGCACCCCTCATTAAAAAGGCCTCCAAACATGGGAGAAAGTTGGCCAAGGAGTCTTACAGTATTTTATCAATTTGTCCATCAATGTCACAATAGGTTCATTTCTACTTGAAATGTGACATTGTCATCTGAGCTGTGATATGCTCCGTGAAAAGCTGCTTTGTGTGCAGAGAGGGCTGTGGTTTTGACACTAGCTTTGCGGTTTGGGTATTGTTTCTCCAGCTACCATAAGTTCTTTACTGAAAGGGCCATTCAGCTCTGCATGTGACAAATCTAAAGGAAGATGGAACTCCAGGTTCCAGTAGTCATGGAGGCTACTGGGTTCTACACCCAAGGTCACATCATCAAGGGACCTCACCACATGTCCCCTCCAGAAAAATTATGGCTTTACAGAGGAGACAGCCCAAGCGCTCGGCAGTTAGGAGGCCCCAAAGAGGCCACACAGCAAACAGGAGCTTGGTTCTGTGTGTGAGCAGTAAACCCATCATGACCCTACTCAGCTTCTTATCCTTAACTCATTGTGTGACAGTCCCTGATGCCTAGAACCCTCAGAGCACACAGCACTTCTCCCACTTAGCCAGCTCACTGTGGATGGCACACATCTTAACTCTGCATCACTTCTATAAAGAAGTGAAAACTTTGCCACTAGAGCTGGGCTGGGAAGAGGGCTGGAAGGAGAAAGGATGAAGACCCTGGATGCATGTGCGCAGTCTTCCCTCTGATCACAGCCCCCACCCCTACTCCCAGCCCCCACGGTGCAGCAATGCTCAGATTTGCCCCCCAGTCAGCCCAGCTTAGTTGAGATCAGAGCAGACAAGTCAAAATAACCTCTGTCCACTGGTCGAGCCCATGCCACTCCACCGCTCACATAGGTGCTAAGAAAGACACAGCATCTTCCTTATTATTTCCAGCCTCCTTCTAGAGTCTAGGAATATTTCTAAAGAAGAAAAAAAATACATATTGTTCTAAGCGAGTTAACTCAATGTGTCTGCCAAGCCAATGGAAATAGAGTGGGGTCCCTTCCATGACTGTCATGTTCAACTCTCAACTCATCTCCCCAAGGAGGGATGTCACCTCTGTTTGCTCCTAACCTGGGCTGTATAAGCACAAATGCCTGAAAGCGTTTCCCACTCAGGGGAGGAGGCCAGTGTGTTCCTAGGGACCTGTTGTGCTGCCATTGTGCCTGCTGCTTGGTTCATGAGGGGGTGTGTGTCAAAGTCACATCCCTCCCTCTCTGCTTTGTTTCTCTACTACTTACAGAATGGGAACCAGGCTGTGCATGCCTGTGCCTGCTGCTCCCTTCAGAAGGGAAAGAGCCCACAGCTACTTCATTTCTTCACCCCAATGTCCTTGTCACCTGTCTGTCACTCTATCAACCTTTACACAGAACTTGTCCCAAGGTCGTGTCCACTTGGCACCACAGAATGTGACGTTATTTGGAAATGGAGTCTTTGTAGATATGGTTAGTTAAGGATTGAGATGCAACCATACTAGATTAAGGGGGGGGCTCAAAACCTGCTGATGTGTCTTTCCCTACATATTTGTGTCTTTCTCTGTTGAGAGAAAATAGAACACAAGACTTTGTGAAATCAGGCAAAGCGCAAGTGGTAGATACAGCACAAGGGGGTCTAGAAGAGTCAAGGAAAGCTTCTTCTGCTCCTCCTTGGCCTCAGACTCAAAGATCCAGAACCAAGAGACAAAACACTGCATGTTTTAAGCAGCCTGGTTGATGACGATTCGTTGTGAAAGCCCTAAGAAACTAATATACTACTCTCTCCATTTTTCAATTTCCAATGCATTTAGGGTCTAGAATGTTCTCCCCAAAGTCATTTGCTAAAGGCTTGGACCTCATCTTAGCACTACTGGGAGGTGGCAGAACCTTTAAGAGAAGGAGCCTTGTGAGAAGAAGTTAAGTCACTGAGGGGATGACCTTGAGGATGACCTTGGGACCTCAGCATCTTCCTCTTCGGTTCTTTGCTTCCTGGCCATCACGCGTGAGCAGCTTCCCCCACCACAAACTCCTCACCATACCCAGGACAGCAAGGTCACAAGGTTGAGCAACCAGGGGCTGAAAACCCTGAAGCCATAAAACCAAAATGAACTTCTCTGATAATTCTCTCTCTCTCTTTTTCTCTCTATTCCCCCCCCCCATTTGTACAAATGCATTTGTGAATATGAACATGTGCATGCCATGGCATACATGTGGAAGTTCAGGACAGTCTTGGGTGTTAGGTGTTAGGCCTCATTTTCCACCTTATTTGAGACAGGGTCTGTTATTTGCCACCATAAGCACCAGGCTAGCTGATCTGCATACACCTGGGGAATCTCCTGTCTCCGGCGCCCTTCTCACTGTAACAGGCTTGCAGACCAATGCACTGCCACATCCAACTTTGCCTGAGACCTCAAGTCCTCATGTTTGTATGGCCCAGGTGAGGCACCTGCTAGCCCCCCCTTCCTTCTAAGTTGCTGGGCTCGGCATTCTGTCATAGTGAACTACTTGCTTGCATAAATTTGCTGGCACCTTCCATGGCTTTATTAGCCTCAAGGCAGGGTTCTTGGTCTCAACAATTCAAAGCACGGCCTGGGTTTCATCCTCAGATATTCTCGTTTTAATGGACTGTGTTGTAAACTAGACTTTTAGAATTTCTTTTAAATCTCTCAAGAAATTCTAGTGTGTTGCCAAAAATTACGAACCCCATTTTTAAAGAAGTAAACTGTCCATTTCTCTGCTTCAGATCTCCAGTACCTGTCTTCAGCTTACTAAATAACAACTGATGTGAGCCAACCCTTATGTTCAGGTCTACAATTCCCAAAGGACTTTCAAACACATTTGACTCTTGAGATACCAGAAAAGGCAAGAATTACTGTCAGGGGGAATTCCCGTGAGATCCACCCCCAGCCTGCAGTGGTTTCTGCAGTTTCAACACTCTGAAAGGCTTACACAATGGTCATCCCTGGATGCCAGCAGAGAGTGGCTGTGGCTTGTTGTCATTATGCCTCTGTAACAATAGGGAAACTTGAGACAACTGAAAACCAAGGGGAGCTGGGTGGGGGCGGGGGTAGAGGCAGCCAAATGAATAGCTCCACTTGATAGCATGCTGCAACCCACTGGGTAAGGTAGTTCCTGGGTGGGAGGAAAAGCCCACGTACTTAATCATCCCGCAGGTCTGCAAACCTCTCCTGACCCGCCCTTATCAAGGTTGTTAGCTACCAAACGCCTTCAGGTGCTTCCTTAAGGTCGCTGGGACAAACCCACACTAATCCATTATCTTAATGTTCTGGAGAAGTCTAAAGAGACCTGAAGAACTGGTTCCTTCAGAGGCTCTGAGGAAAATCAGCCTCTGCGCCTCTTCCAGCCTCTGCAGAAGTCTGTCATTGACCTGTGGCCCCTTCCTCCATGGCCAAGGCCAGGGGCATAGCATCATCCCTGCTCTCCCTCTGGTTCTGCTCCTCCTGTCTCACTATTATCAGGAGCCTTGTGACCCCATCGAATCCAGCTGGATGATCCCAGACAGTCTCAAGTTCCTTCATCATGTCCACAAAGTCCTACACAAGGAACCAGGATCACAGACTGACCTGGACTTGAACTCTTCCCAGGGAGATTTAAAGCACTGTTTAAGCTTCCTGATGTAATAACAGAGCTCCCTTCCGACCAAGACCTTATCCATCACTCATTCATAAGATGCACCCATTCCTTTGGACGTTCACCCTGAATATCACACCCTTGAGAAGTGTGCTGTACATAGCAAATACACAGATACCTTCTTTCTTCAGAGTTTATGGGGCGGGCATAAACATAAATAGCCTTTCACCCATCTAAAAATCGTGGCCTTAGTGACATACCGTTTGTGATACTCTGATCAGACCCCCTTCCCTCTTGGTGCAGGAGCCAGATGCCAACCCACAGAAAGGGATTCTAATGCCAGCAACCTGAGATCAACAGTCTTTCCTGTGGTCATTAACCATCATGAGAGTGAGTCAGGCCAAAGTAGCTATCATTCAAAAGGAGATCATATATAGACAAGTATGAGACTGGTATACGCATGTCCTTCTAGTGCCAAAACTCTTGGGGCCGAATGATGGTTGGTGAGCAAGTCCTGACTTGTGCATATTTACATTACACTGAGTGTCTGAAGTCAACAGAAGGAAGCTTGGTTTTGCAAAGGGGTCACCTCATCTTCTCTTACGAAATCAATTCTCAAAGACACTGCATGAGAAATTGCATTTGTAGTTTGTTTCTCGTTCCTCAGGTAATCTCCATGCCTCTTAAATTACTCTTTTCCTTCCCCCTAGTGAGGCAGGAGCTTCACAAAGGATACAGGCTCCCTGCTGGAAGCCTGCCCTCATTTGTCACCCCTGTGCATCTGAGGTGCAGAAGGACAGCCTCCCCTTCAATAACACCTCCACAGGCTCGGGTTCCTGGGAGTGGAGGGATGCCCTGGACACTCATTAAACTCTAGATGCGTCCTTGCTCGAGGAACACTTGTGGCTCTAGGCCAGAGGAAGTCTGCTCCGCAGAGGGAAGTGGGAGTGTGGGTGAGCAGGGAAACTGCAGCTGGCTTTCAGAGCAGTGAACCATCTCTGATGAGCTGCCTAGACCGTGAACTACAGAATATTTACTGCAGGGAGATGTTCCAAACAGGAGACACTCAGTCTGCCAGACTGGGAGCCCACGCCCCAGGGCATCAGGGTGACATAGTCACAACAGGAGGGATACTGATTCATAGCCAGACCCCAAATCTCTTTATCCCGGAGAGATTTCCTCTGGTCCCTTTAATCATTACTCAGGGAAAAATACATGCGTTGGTCAGCTCTAGCATTGCCAATAAAATGTATCCAGGATAATTGCAAGATGGGAATTTGTACGCATCCTCTTTGAATCTGATTTTAAGCCACAGCAAGAGCTGGATTCAGGTTCTTTCTCACAGTCTCAGAACAGCCAAGAATCACTCCACCTTTGTACTCACCTGCCAACCTCATGGGCAGTGTGCTGGCCCCTCCCTCACTGTGAAGAGCAGGGACAGCCAACCTGGGTTTCCAGCCCAAGGAGCCAGCCCCACCCAACACCTAGCACAGTGCTTACTCCATTACAAGGGGCTTTGAAAAAACAGTTGTTCTTGTACAAGAAACTCTCTTTACAGTAAAGCTGTGGTCCTAACTCTTTGTCCTTGTGTCATCAGTTCTGATGTAGCAGGTGAGGCCATTGTATCATTCAGATACTGGCTCTGCCGGCTTCTAGTGTGGAAGATGAAACGGGACTTGTCTGTGTAACGTTGAGTATACAGTGAGCACTATCAGAGACATGGTAAAAATACTGTTCAACTGGGCATGTGATCCATGTTCACAGAAGCTAAACTCTAACACCGATGCTTGCCTCATCCAGTAGAATGCCTTCGTAGAGTAAATATCATCATTACAGAATATCACACTCACATCAGACAGCATATCTTACTTCTTTCTGCGGTGCTAAGTATTAAAAAGGAGGCCTTATGCCGGGCGGTGGTGGCGCACGCCTTTAATCCCAGCACTCGGGAGGCAGAGGCAGGCGGATCTTTGTGAGTTCGAGACCAGCCTGGTCTACAAGAGCTAGTTCCAGCGCAGGCTCCAAAGCCACAGAGAAACCCTATCTCGAAAAAAAAAAAAAAGGAGGCCTTGTAGGTGCCAAGCCAGCGTTCTTCCAGTGAACTGCTCTTCTAGACCCAAAGAACATATTTAAGAAAAAAGTATTTAACAGCATGGGAAATATGCCCAGTCTACCAAAGAAAGTCAAAGCCCCGGATTTTATCACAAGGTTACAAATTGTGAGTGCATTTCTTGGAGAAAATATGACTAAATAACGCATTTCTATGCGATGTAGGCTTTGGAAAATCACAGTTAAGCTTCATATAGTCTCCATTTTATTTTATTTATTTATTTTGGTTTTTCGAGGCAGGGTTTCTCTGTGGCTTTGGAGCCTGCACTGGAACTAGCTCTTGTAGACCAGGCTGGTCTCGAACTCACAAAGATCCATCTGCCTCTGCCTCCTGAGTGCTGGGATTAAAGGCGTGCACCACCACCGCCCAGCTTATAAAATCTGTCTCATTTTTTTTGTCTCCATCTTATTTAAAAAAAAAATATGTTTTACTTCCTATAATGTAAAAAATATTTTAAATGTGCTGTGTGTTTTTAAATGATAAACAATCTTTTAAAAGCATACCATTCCATAATAAAGATATTTTCTGCTCCTGACAGCTCTAGTCGGGTGTTGATTGCTGCCCAGGGACCCATATGAAAAAGACTTGGCCCAGAACGACAAGGCTGGGAGATGGTAGGACCCTTATGAATCAGAGCCTAACGCGAAGTCTTTCAGTCTTTGGGGGCCATGCTTTTGAGCAGGCTTTGGGCTCCTCCCTTACTTCCTAGCAATGAGGTCATCCATAGTTTGTCTTGCCACGGACCCAAAAGCTATGAGGTTCTAAAGGTCAGTGTCCATTGTCAACACAGCTGGGTTTAGGAACCCATGAGAAACATGTCTCTGGGCATATCTGTGGAATTGCTTTCAGGTGAGATGAACTGAGGAGCCAAGTCCAACCTTGCACATGGTTACATAACAGAGGAAGCCAGATGAGCACGGGGAGTCCCCTCTCTTCTGCTTCTGCTCTGTGGAGATGCGAGGGGGAAGGAGTCTCAGCCGCATGCCATCATGGAGCCACTGGCCGCCACACTTTCCCTACCCTAATGGGGCTAAAATAAAACTTCCTCCCTTAAAGCTTTCAGTCAGGTGTTCCGTCAGAGAGGTAAGGAAAACTAACACAGAGGCCGGCTGAGGAAAAGCTGTAAGCGCAATAAGCCTTTCTCTTCCGCAGTGTCACCACTTCTTATCCCTGTTGTAACGAGAGAAAGCTAGCACAGAGGCCGGGAAGGCGGCTCAGTGGTTAAGAGCACTTGCTCTTGCAGAGGCCCCAGATTCCTTCCCAACATTCCCACGGCAGCTCACATCAGTCTGTTGCTCTAGTTCTAGGGGATCTGGCATCTTTTTCTGGCTTCAGCTGGCACATACTTAGTACACATACATATATGCAGCCAAGAAACTCATAAACACAAAATTAAAAAGTGAAAGAAGGAAAGAAAGCCAACACAGAATCCTAGGCAGTGACTTTCAAGACTAGGCTATGCAGTCCCCTTAACGGCTTCCTTATTGGTTCCTTATCCTTTTTATACAGTATATAAATATGGAGTTATATGATATAATGTGGTGTATGTACATAAGCCACACAGAACTTCATCTAAAAGTCAAATGGTTGTTCAGCTCCTTCAGGTCAAAATAAGAATTGTTTTCTTTGCTGTTCTAGGTCTCAAAGGAAGTCACGTGTGGGGAATGCCAGGGAATTGCACAGGGCCTAGGAAAGCTAGTGTTGCTTCACCATTGGCTGTGTGGTCATAAGTGATTCGCTTTTTCGAAGCATCATTGCTCTTGGACTATACAACGATCTAGCCATTGGCTCCTTGCCTTACGGGCCCACTACAGGGTTAAATAAAATTATTTGGGGAAACTGTAAGGTACTCAGATTTTATCGGCCACATTGAGTTCATTTTATGATCCCTTGTATGTTTTCCCTCATGTCACAATACTGGTCTGTGTACTCTCACTTGGTTTGTTTGTTTGTCTTCTGGGCACAGAGGCATGTTGACTTTCCCAGTTTCTCCTGCAGGGAAATGGGGCTGGAGCCCTGGATTTTTGACATTGAATATGAATGGAAACACTATATGACCCAGGATAAGCCTCAAACCCACAATGAGAGCCTCCACACCTACCCCTCATTTCTTGGCTGGTTATAGAAGATCTGGTAGATGACTCTTAAGGCCCCTGAAAGATGGGGTGAAGGAAGTCTAAGTCCATAGATGATTAGGGAAGGCTGCTCACCCTATATGACACAGCACAGGTGAGAAGTGACCTGGGGTGTTCAGGATTATCTGATACACAAGTTACCTTCCTAACACCCCATGACTATGGCCACCCCTCCACATTAGTGACAGTCAAGAGTCTGTGTCCCTACACAGCAGACACAGAGGACAGAGAACATGTGTAGATTCTGACCCTCATCTGATAGAAAGCTCCCCTAGGAAAAATCAAGACAAATTATTTTTCCTATATTTGGTTTGTTTGGCTAGTGACAGTCAAGAGTCTGTGCTGGTCCCTACACAGCAGACACAGAGGACAGAGAACATGTGTAGACTCTGACCCTCATCTGATAGAAAGCTCCCCTAGGAAAAATCAAGACAAAGTATTTTTCCTATATTTGGTTTGTTTGGCTTGGTTTGTGGTTATTTGGGGGGTTTTGTTGTTTTTGAGATGAGGCTTCACTATGTACCTCAGGCTGGCTCTGAACTGTCTCTATAGTCCAGGCTGGTCTGAAACTCTAGATGCTTCTGTCTTCCTAGTGCTGGGACGTGCTACCATGTCTGGATCACAACATTTATTTTTCAGATTAGAAACCTGCTCTCTTAATTTCAGATAAAGAGACCTGAGGGTAGTGCTCAATTTGGTACCCAAAGAGGGAAAAGAAGAAAGGAGGAAACCAAGGGAGGAAGGTGTCTATGATTAGGTCCAACATAAAGATGAGTCTCAGACAGAAAAAGTGAAGGAAGGTCTGTCAAGGTACGAGAGGTTCTCCACTCCTTTCAGAAGGTACAGACAATGGGAACAGGAGGCCAACACAAACCTTCATCTAAATTTTTAGTGATCTATATCTTTATATCTAATAAATATCTTTATTTAATCCTTACTACTGTTCTATGGATTCCAAATGGAGAGCCCGGGATAGGGCGATCCCTTTGTGCTAAGTGGTTTTGCTAGCACGGGTACAGGTCAGAGTATTGGGCCAGTCTGAGCATTTTTCCAGGCCTTTGCTTCTAATCACTATACCACACAGTAAAGCTGGTGGCTACAAAGTCCTTGGCACTGCCCAAACCAATAAGATCCCTCAGAGGTGGGGGCAGAGATATTAGCTAAGCAAGAAGAGGTTAGGCATTGGGAGCTGACAGGCACTCCCTCAAAGCACTCAGGCCTGACTGGAGCTCCTTGGTGGGAACTCTGTGGGATTTATATGGGAGCATGTTGATCTGCAAGCTCCCAAAAGGAGAAAGGAGAATCACCTAACTGCTGCCTTGACTCTTAACTTCTAGACAGAGATCTGGAGTGTGTGCTCATTTTGATATCTGATGAGGGAACCCCTGTATTTCTCTGCTTGTAGGGGTGCTTACCTGGTAAGGATACAAGGTAACCCCATTGGTTCTTGAAAGGGACCAGGTGCCATCCAGATACTGGTGAGCCTGAATGGCCACGGAGTTAAGGATGTTCCCATTGTTGGGACTGGTGGCCATCTGGAGGCTGACTTTGGCCTGGTGAGTTGGGGATCCACTCTTCTTTTCTGCACCGTTGCTGACCCCAAGGCTGTTGGGTTTACCGCTGTGCTTGTTAACGAGGCCTGTGTAGGTAGAGGTGGCATAGGGGGCGGGCACAAAGGCCCATTCCCTGGGTTGCTGGAGTCCACCCATGTGCCGGGATCCCACCAGTGCGGGAATGCTGGAGATGGAAGGGGGTGAGCCCGGAGACGCATCGTAGTGCTCGCTGCCAGCTGCCTGCTCCAAGGCGAGCACCATTTGGATGGCTTCCTGCTTTAGCTGGTTCAGATGTGTGGCACAAATGTCACAGCGGTTGTCTCGGTCATTCCATGACTTCCTGATGGTGTTAGGGACCTGGAGTTTGTCGTGAACCACAGCAGCAAACGCAGGGTCCTAGAGGACACACAAACGGAAGAAAGGAACAGGGCGTCACTCAGTGCTGGTGAGTCCAGTTCAGTTGTCTACAGCCCAAGGGTTCGACTGTTTGAGCAGCGCCTGCCAGGAAGAAGCCTGACCAGGAGGAGCACCAGATGTGGACATGTGCATGAATGCTGAAACCTTAAAAGATACTAAACAAAACACAACCTCTAAGTACCCCCGCTGCTCAGTCAAAGGAGAACATTTCAGACTCTCCTATGTCCACCGAAGAATTATGGACAACCTGCTCCCTCCCTAGCCCAGCATGGTGGGGGTGAGTGCCCCATTCTGGGTGGCAGAGAGCTGGCATGGGACGGAGATGCCACTTATGATGGAAACAGAACGTCTAGTCTGTTAAACTTCGGCTTCATCAACATGTGTGCTAAGTCAATGTCATTGGGGAGAAAACTAACGAAACCGATTCTAAACAAGGATCCAGCCGGTTCCAGCAGCCAGGACTCCTCTGCAGGCACCTAGGGTCCATCACTGGCCCCATGAGGAGCTGTCCTCTGTACCTGCTTCCTGATTTCCTCCACAGGCTTTTTCCTAAAACCACTACAAAAATCTTCACCCAGGTACAGGGATTCACACCTGCACCTGCCTCATGCCACCCCTCGGGGAGCTGAGAAGGGTTGCTAGAAGTTGCAGGCTAGCCTGGGCTATGAAGTGAGGCCTGTTTCTCAACCCCCACTCCCATAGCTTATGCCCCAAGGTATCTAAAAGATAAGTGGGGGTAATGAAGATGCTAGCTCTCATTCGCTTTGCTTTAGCTTCCTGTAAATAGGATTACATAAAGAAATAGCTCCAAGCATGTGAATGGGTGCCCAAACATTTCCCACTTCTCTTCCTTGTGTCCCTGGAGTTCTGTATGACCTTAGATACCTTACTCATTGCACTGACCCTCTCCTCACTGTGCCCTGTCCTTGCTTAATATCCTTCCAGATCCATGACTTTATGTGTGGGGAAAGCAGGATAGGATACGTGTCTATGCACGTATGAGCAGAACCACCTACGCGTATTTTGGGCCTAGCAGAATTTGCAAAATTCAACAGTTATTGTGAGTAACAGATGAAGCTTGTCTCAGAAGACATTTTCCTCTAGGACACCAAAAAAAAAAAAAAATCGCCCTTCAGAAAAGCGCTGTCAGTTTTTATGGAGCAGAGATCCATCTGGATGAGTAGCGTGCAGGGAAGGTAATGCAGGGCAGCCAGGGTGGGCAGGAAGACCGTCAGGGGGAGGCTGGTTCCTAACCACAATCTGTCTGGATGATGGAACCCAGCATTTTGTTTTCCCTGTTTAACTACCCCGAGCAGCTCCTCAGCATACACTGATTAATTGATTAATAAATCAAGAGGCCTTTTCACAAAGCAGCAGCAAGGAAGGCACTAGAGGCAGAAACCCAAGGCAACCTATAAAATGGCTGGAGCAATAGGAGGTTGGGATAATCAGGTTCCACCTGGAGAAGCCATGCAAAGCAGATGAGGGTCACTTGTGGCATCGTCCTAAGAGGCAGCTGCTTTGTCCTGACAGTCAATCAAGAGCATGTGGAACCTGAATGAACCGCTGAGAGGGGATGGGCATTCTAGAGCAGACAGTTCCCTCAGTTTCCCAAACAAGCAGATCCAAAGAGTTGTAAACTTTGGAGTTCCCACAGACATCTTGACCACTTACTTATCCGTGATTTTTCATTTCAAGAGTCAAAGAGCGTCCATAGCCAACCACAGACGCCTTCAAGCCACCACTAATCTCTTGGGTTTCAAGAGGCCTTGATTTAATTGCTTATTTATAATGTGTTTGCGGAGATGGGACTGTAACTCAATTGGTAGAGTGCTTGGCTATCATGCCCAAAGCCATGGGTTTGATCCAGGGCACCATATAAACTTGATGTGGTCATGCAAGCCTTCTGTGCCAGAACTCAGGAAGTACAGGTAAGAGGATCAGAAGTTCAAGGTCAGCCGGGCAATAGTGGTGCAAACCTTTGATCCCAGCTCTCGGGAGGCAGAGGCAGGCAGATCTCTGCGAGTTCAAGGCCAGCCTGAGTTCCAGGACAGGCTCCAAAGCTAGAGAAACCATGTCTTGAAAAAAAAACAAAAAAAGAAGTTCAAGGTCATGTTCAGCTATGGAGTGAACTCCAGGCCATGCTAGGTTACAAAAGACCCTGTCTAAAATATTACCCTTCTTACCTCAAATTTCAGGAAGAAAGACCACAGTGGCTACAGGAAAAAGTGTGTACATACTTCCTGATATTTTGGATTTGGAGTGTGTGGCTTAGTTTCTGGATTTGATTGACATAGAGACACACCTGCTCTACAGAGCTCATGAGCTACCCCTGCTTCTGAGAGCTTTTCACCCTTCTCTTTGATTTTTATCCTCCTCCCCGAAGTAATCCCTTCTTTATTCATCCTGTTGCTGTCATAGCTCAATTTCCAACATTTAACAAATTAATATATTAGCTTCACACCATGCTGGGGAGCTGAGGATAACTCCTGTCCTATGTGAATTCATATCCAGAAGGTCTTCTTGGCTCCTAGATTGTCAAATGCCACACCCTCCTGCTGCCCCTTTAGTCTGATCTGAAATGACTCCAGGATCCATCAACACAGACATACCATGAAGCTCCACAGCTCTTTGGTCCACCCGCCATCTTTGCGGGCTCTAGCTCCTCACCACTCCTTCCCACACACAACCTACACCAGCCCCAAGAGAGCCAACAAACCCATGATGACATAGTTGGGCCTATTTCCAGTATGTTGACTAGGTAGCCTAGAAGTTGTCAGTTATCTTCAGGAGAGAAAGGCTAAGACAACTGTTGAATGAGGAATGGATTGCCGGATGATAGGCAGGAGATAGGTACTCCTTCACTTAAGCAAGCCCTATAGTAGCTCATACCACCCTGAGGTTCCAACAAGTGAAGAGAGACATCTATGGGGACCAAAATGTCTTTCTAGGGCTTTTCTACACATTATAAATATCTTCGTTTGATTGTTGACTACCAAGAGGAATGGTCAACAGACATGGTTTTCTGTGTGTGCTAAGACAGAGGGGATTCAGTATCCAAGGAGAATGGAAGCAAATGGCAGGAAGCGTTTGGAGACAGCAGACAGCACATGCTGGGTATCTCTGACATGGGCACAGAGAGGACTGCAGGGCCCAGAAGATGCACATAGGAGGAGCTACTGCATCAGCAAACCCAGAGAAAGAGACCCAGGCACCCAGCCTGGCATCTGCCTTGAGATATTTGCGTTGTATGCTTCTGACCCATCCTGTGACCTCAGGAAACAGACAAATTGGTGCAGCATAAACCACAAACAGAATTAGTTCTATCTTCTCTCCCATGTGAAGGGGAAATTGAGAAGATGTCTGAGTACCTGGTAACGGCCCTCAGAAGGAAGCGGGTGGAGAAGTTAATATTCATGCATCGAAACTGTCACAATTAGCAATGGCTACAAAAGAACAAAGAAAACCCCACAATGTGACTTTCTGGTGCCATCATTCCTTTGGCACTGTCCTAAGAGTATTTCAGGAAAAGCGGTTTCCTGCCACAACCCACAGGGCTTTCTCTCAGTCTAATGATTCCCTTAGACTGGGTCACACATCTGAGAGACTCCGTTCTCCAGGGAATCACACCCAAGTCCATGGCTTCAGTGTCCATCTGCACCGTTATCACGGTGTCTAGGAATTCCCTCTTTCTGTCCCCGCCTGATCATTTTCCTAAATCCTACCTCTTCAAAACCACCCTTCAGACTGACAGCTCCAAACTAAATTCATTTGCTCCTAAACCTTCCTCCATTCCAGTAATCACTACCTAAGCAGATAATATAATTAGCTATCGAGGGGCCCAGGTTGGAAATCTAGAATCACCTCCAATCACCAAACACGCTAAGTGGAAATTCCTAGAAGACCTCAAACCCACCCCTCCTCTTCCTGCTGCTGCCTCCATGACCAGGGCCAGGTTAACTTACCCTCTGATGCCCACACCCGAGTTAATGAATTTAGCACCCCCCACTTCACACAATCTCCTCATCCCTAGACTTGACCTCCTTCTACACCTGTAATGGCTGTAATAAAATACATGATGGCATCGTCCCTTCTTTTTCGAACTTGAATTCTGAGCTCTCTGTTATTGTTATTTGTATAGTTATTTCCCCACCAGACTCTCAGCTGTGTAAGAGAAAAAAAAATATTCTTTTGACTTTTAAGTCCTTAAATGTTTAGCACAATGCTAAACAGGACTCTCACAAGAAATCCTCATGAAATGAATGAATGAGTGAATAAATAAATGAAGGAACGATAAAGATTAAGGAGCAAATGCATTCTATGCCCATCGCTCATTTTTTATAAATTAATCTCTCCCAATATGCATCTTAAGTGTTCCCCCAAAGCCTCATGAACTAAGGCTTTGGACCCCAGAGTGCTACTATACCTTTAAGAGATGGGAACCTAATGAGATGTCTTTGGGAAACTTGAGCAGGCCTTTGAAAGGAACTGCAGGCCCCTTCCACCTCTTTTACTTCCTGGTGGGGAAGTGATCAGTTTTACTCTGACATGGGCTCCCCCCCTCCCCCCCCCCATTGCCATCGATACCCTCACCAGCCAGCTCAGAGCAGTTGTCCACCTGACTATGGACTGAAATCTAGGACCATGAGACCAAACAGACTTTTCCTTATTTTAAGTTGGTCATGTCAGGTGTTTGCTCTATCAGGTGAGAGCCAGCTGGCTGAAGGGACAGTGAACAGAAGCTTTGGAATCTCAGGCTCACACAGCTTCCCAGTCATAACCGCTGCGACTAGCTAAAGAGCCTGGTGTGGACACCGTCCTTTGACTGAATCTTAATATCAGAATAGATTCTCTCCCACAACCAATGTTTTCGTCTTTTCCCTACATTTCTAAGACAATAACAATTACATAGGATGAACTGAAACCATTATTCCCTAATCATCTTACAGCTGAGAAATTCTAGGGTACTACTCCATTCGTGGTTCACTGAGGATGGCCCCTAGCAAGCAGGTGGTAGCAGACTCACAATGAATGAGGAGGGGCTGGAAACGAGGGCTGTGGAATCTGCTGGGCTCAGGCAAGAAAACACTGGCCAGGCAAATGGTGCTGTTTATGGATGCTCCTGGGTTGCTTAGCAATCAATGCTAATGCCACTGTTAAGGACAGGATGGTTTTGTGCATTATTTTAGCAAGAAGAGTACTCTGCGCGTGTTCCTCCAAAGCCTCTGGGTCTGTGATGAAGGTGACAGCTGGAGCCAGCATCCAGCATGTGCTTGCAAATTCCTGGTGATGTTTGCTCCAGGTTGATTATTCTAGAGGTCTCTGGCAATGGGCTGCACGAGATTTAAGCTGCTCTTCAGAGGCCATTTCTTTCCACTTTGTTCCTAAAGTTTTTCCCTTCATAAACAACTGCCCCTCAAGGCCTGGATGGGGCCCTGAGTATAACTTGTTTTATCTTGCACAGCAGGCAGCATCCCTGATCAAGGGGATTTACCTTCACACCCTGGAGACTCCCCCCTGGCCTGGGGTTTGCATTCCCACCCTGTCACCTTTCCTGCTGAGTGTCCTTTCTCCCTGGGTGTTCTTTATGGCCACTCTGCTCCCTAAAGCAGGTGCCCCTATTAATGAATCTTCTGAAGGCAAACTGCAAAATTAAAAGCTTATAAAATCAATAGTTAGCAAACTTTAGGTAGAGTAGACCCAGTAATCACTGCTTATTCCCTTTGGAGTCCAACTATTTGGACACATGTGTCTCTCAGAGAAGTGAGGCTTCTACTTTAAGAGTGTGGCCATTGCAGCCTTATAAGCAAGAACATTTTAAACATTGTGGGGAATTACCACCACCACCACCAAGCATTTCTTCCTCAAGAAGATTCTGTTTTTTATGATCTTTTTCGCTTCCTGAGTTTCTATGTCATGTTCCTCAGGGGTTTGATGGTAGACATTTGAAGGCAGAGGCCTCATGAGATCTAAAGAGGACATCTCCCAGAGTCTCCTTCACCCTCCTAGCATGGTGGGTCTACTGAGCAAGAACTAACAGGGAAAGCTGAAGTTAGTATCCTTTATTCCGGCTGTTCGTGGAATCCCCAGACCACAGACAACGGCTGTGCCTACCTCTGGAGAGGAGCCAGGAAACAAATTAGAGTGTTGGGCAAAGTCATGATGCGCTGCTGTTCTTTGCAGGGAGGGTATCAGCCTCAAGGGCTCTGCCATCCTCACTGATGCAATGTGTGAACTGAAGTTAGTCCCTGAGCGGGGGTCCCTCTGATTGGCAGGGGACACATTCTCCGCAGTGAGATGCCTGTGTGAGAGAGAGCTCACAGCTCTACTTCATTAGCACACAACATCAATAGAAATGTCTGGCTGCCTTTCCTGGACCCCGGGTTTGTCAGCATTGTAAGTCTGTCCTGTGAGCCAGTAGCACTTCCCCACTAATGAAGATCACACGTTGGTGTGCGCATGAATGTGAATCCTGGTGAGCGAGAAAGAAAGAAAAAAAAAGAAAGTAAAAGCATAAAGGCAAGCTAGGTAATGAGCTCGGAGAGACAAAGTGGGAGGAAAAACCCACGGAAGGGAGAAATGTTAAGTGTCAGACCAAAGTTGTTTTACATAAGAAACCAAATTAGGCTGAGATGTCATGATTGTGCTCAGCCCGTATGATTCTGCTCTGGACCACTGCAGAGAAGCTTAGGCAAGTGTTCTCGGCTTCTGAGCTCAGCAGTACCAAGGGCGGGTGGCAAGCAGTTAATGGGACATGAAAAGGTGCTGTAGATAAAAGCTCTCTGCTCAGACAGACAGACATGTGCATCCTCTGCCCCTCACTATGGAACATCACGTGCCTCTAATGTTACTAGAACGGAACCAATGCTAGCACCGTGTTCTTGGAAATCCCAAAGTGCACCCAGAGACAGGGGTGAGGAACACACACTGACAAAGTCAACTAAACAAACAGAGCAGTTCTGTCGAAATATGAGGTAACCAGCAGAGTGCAGGAGATGAAAGATGCAGGATGTGAGGATGCTCTGTCCTGGATCCTGGAAGCCAGATGACAATGGCAAAGCTGCCTTGAGCCTTGATTCTGTCAACAGTTAAGTGGGAAATGCCATCCAGATTATAGACTTATATGGACCAAAAATAATTCACAAGCGTGACATGTAAGAGATTGAATAAATCGTATCAAACTTCAGTAATAATAACCAAAAAAAAACCTTCCTACTTTAAAAGAAAAGGGAGAATTTTATTTTTGCTCTCTTGTTGTCGTTACTGCATGTATGTTTGTGGTATAAGTCTGTGGAGAATGCTCATGTACATATGTGTGCATGTAAGTAGAGGTGGATGGTGGTTATCTTCCTTGTTCACCTTTCATAGTATATATTGAGGCAAAACAGGGTCTCCCACCGACCCTGGAGCTCCCCAGTTCATCTGTCTGTAGCCAGCTTGCTCTACTGATCTCCTTGGGACACAGGCAGGGTACCCTACCTGCCATCATTCACGTAGGTGCCATGGATATCAACTTCAGTTCTCATGCTTTTGCAGCAAGCTGCTGAGCCGCCTCCCAAGCCCTCAAAATATGGTTGTAAAAGGTCAAGAAGCTAGGTGCGGTATTTCTCATCAGGATCCATCACAGGGGATCTGTCAAGGTCACAGCCTTTCCAGCTAGCCACTGTGGACAGTTCCACAGGTTCTTACCAAAACTCCTGGTGGAGTCTGGGAGGCTCAGGCCCTGGCTCTACCACTCACTATCCGTAACCAGGAACCACTGCTTTTTTAAAGCCTAACCGTACTTTAATCCTCTCAGTACAGGAACAGGAACTTATGATCATACCTATCCTATGAGGTAAGGATACAATGTGATGTGTACGGAACATTTTAGCACAGTTCTTGACTTGCTAATAAATGACAGTCATTATTACTAGTGTTCGGTCAGCCACAGTAGTCTTTCCACAGTGGTTACTCTCCTTAAGGAACACTGAACCTGGGGTAGGCGTCACCTTCAGATGTGGGTGGCGATAAAGGTGGCAATTACCTTATAGCTTACTTTATCCAGAAGAATTGAGCACGTGTTTTTCACACCTGAGACTCTTGCTTCCCAGTTTACACATTTCCCTGGGAAAACATCTTTGAGTCACAGCTAGGTTTGGAGCTTCCGAGGAGAAAGCATACTCCTGCCACGTTACCAAACAGCCTCCATACCTAAAGTTCACAGTCACGGCACAAACCTGAACACTGAACTGTGCAAAGACAGGAATAATCAGGTTTCTATGCGGCACACTCAGATGGCTTGCTTTCCAATTACTGAAGTCCACGGACACCACAGCTTGCTCCTGTGCAGGCTGCAGGCCACCACCAGGTGCAGGAATGGAGTATACTCGTTCTGGGAGGAGCTCTAGCTGGAGAGGGCTGTTTAGAATCTGTTAGCTATCTATAAAACGTCCTTTCATTGGTTTTATATGTATGGAACACTGAGTCACTGTACTTAGCTGCATTTTCTTCGATTCATGACAAAATGTGAAAGTCTTAAATTTTATTTATGGGACTTTTAAAATCTAAGAAGCTGAAAAGTTCTGAACATCTCCCAGAGCAAATCTGACTGGTTCAACAGTTCCCCAAGACGGGATGCTTGTGGCCCAGTGCTCCAGGCCTCAGCTAACTGCTCAGGCTAACTGTCAGAACCTGCCCTGGCTACTCAGGCATCTCCTTGCAGGGCCATCATGAGCTCCCCTCTGATCCACAGAAGTCCTTGAAACCCTCTTCCCCCACACCTTGTCTCTGTGTCTCTACTGGGGTGCCTGCTCTGGTAACAGTTCTTACCTGCTCTTGAGACCATGGGACACTTCAGGAGGGTAAAGGGTTTGCTCATGATTGTCACTGGGGATGGCTTGGTGGGTTTGTGCCCTTCTGTCCAAATGTATCAAAGTTTACATTTTAAATGTGTGCCACTTATTATGGCTCACTTACATATCCATCAAGCAACCCCCCCCGACCCCCCCCCATACACACACATCTTACTCACTCATGCTAGGGCTCAGCGTCAGTCTATTCCAAGTCATGGGACTCAGCAAACACTTCCTTATGAGGGAGGTGCGTGTTCTATCGTCAGAATCACTGCGAATTCCCAGGAGGCAGAAAGCGTGTCGTGATGTTTCATCTCGAGGATAACCTTCATTCTTGCCTCCCGGAGTCTGTTCTCAAGATGGTGACCAGGTCAAGACATTTCAGTGTCCTGACAGGACAGGGGGGCTTGTCTGCTCCCACATCTTTTTAGCCCCCTCTGTCAAGATGCCACTTTACCATGCCCCCTGTGAGAAACTCCTAAGCAGCAGGTCTGTCCTCCCTTAGATGCTCACGGGCACGTGGTGCGATCTCAGAAGAGGGGGCTCTGGAATCCATGAGCTAATGAGCCCTCCAGGAGTCACAGAGGAAAGGGAAGACATACATGAGAAGAGAAGGGATTCCTGCCACATGGCTTCATGTGTGTGACCTTAACTGTGGTCTGAACAGAAGTAGATGAGAACCCCTAGCTCTACCCAGTGACTGGGCCTCCTGTGAGAAACTTAGCCCTAGGTGGCCACTCTTTACCATGAATGTTCCAGCTATGAGAGCCTCTTGAGGTACAATCCAATGGCTAAAGATAGAGCTACCTCTATCTCAGTTCCCTCTGGCTGCCAACTCTGACCCCCAGGACACATTTAAAAAACTATTCAGTTGGTGTGTTTTGCTTCCTGTCATAACTTGGAGGGAGGAGTGACAGCTAGTGGCTAGAGGCAGAGATGCTGTTAATCATCTCATATAGCAAAGGTTGCACCCTTTAATAAATACTTAGCAGCCCCAAATAACTACACCATGGCAGAAACGCTAACCTTTGCCCTCTCACAGGATTCCCCCCTCATGACTCTCAACGGAGAAAGGCCCCTGCATGGTGAAGGAGGCTGGTATTTTACACCCAGACAGTCAGCTCTTCCCTTCCTTGGTTTCCCTTGGTCATCAACACGAAATTCTAACTGTGCCCTTAGTGCTCTACTCCAACTGAAGCTGACAGTGGAGCTGAGCTTGGAGGGTGTATGGCATCCCTCACGCGACTTAAAAACAGCCCATGCTGGCGGAGGTCCCATCCTGGACCACTTGTCCCAGTCTCCATCCTTCCCCCTAACTAGCATTATAAACATCACCCTTCCTGGCGACAGTGGCATGGCTCAGAGAGTCACCAGCTATTTCTAAGCAAGCATGCAATGGAAAGGATTTGTGGCCCAGGTTCTCGGCCACTTGAAAATGTAGATTTGGTCCGTGGCTCCAAGGACTGCTTCTGGAGGCTGTCATTTACATCTGGGGTTGCAATGAGGACAACGAGGTGGCTTTGTCTATAAAATCATGTCAAATCTCTGGTCAGACTTCACATCATGGTAACTGTGCAGTTTCCCTTCTGGAGAAAGAAAACCAGCGCCATGAGAAGACAAAGTCATCTGAAGATGTAATTTGGAGCAATTACAGAAGAGACCAAGGGTTTCTTTGTTCTTTCAAAAAACCACATTTACGTAGCTCAGACCATTTACCAGGCCTGCACTGGCTTTGGTTTGTTTGGTGAGGGAAGTCACAAAGACTTTGACCTAAATGTCCAAATGGAGGAGACCTTCAGAGGTCAGGGCTAAGATATATGTATATATATATATATATATATATATATATATATATATATCTTGTGTGTGTGTATGTGTGTATATGCACACATGTGAGTGATACATGGTTTATGTTTATGTGTTCAAGTGTCACAGGCATGTGGGGACTAGCGGCATCTTTCTCAAAGCACTTTCTATTTTGTGTTTTGAGAAAATGTCTCACTGAACCTAATGCTCATCTCTTTGGCCAGTGAGCTCCAGAGATCTGCCTGCCTCCGCCTCCCAGGGGCAGCAATTACAGATTGTGCTATTGCGTCTAGCTTTTACATGGAAATCTGAAACTCGGGTCCAGATGCTTGCATGGCAAGCACCTTACCCACGGATCCATCTCCCCTGCCTTCTTGTTTCAAACCCGGACACACTAGAAATGGTTCAGCACACCCTGGAGTAGGGATTAGACCACCCCATCAAAATCTGGCACAGGATGTCTATCTCAAACCTACTTCTAGACCTACTTATGATGCTCCAACTTAGCCATTCATCACCATCACTTGCTTAGTTATTTGGGGAGGAAGGAATACCTAAGTCCTGGGAACCTCCCACCCCTTACCCTCTGTGGGAAGAGGATGATGTCCCGAGTGAATGTGTGTTGCTAGCATGGACACAGTCATGCCAAGGACTCCAGTGTCTCAGACCCATGGAAATGGCAAAGCCTCTCTCTGGCCCGAGTACTGTGTTAATGGACAACTGACTAGTGAATGCAAAAACTAGCAATCCCTGCTTCCTCCTCCTGATGGCTGCAACCTGAGACTGGCCCCCAACCCCGCGTCCCAGAGGTCCCATTCAGACTAGCTGACCCCTCCTCCATGGGCTGTACATGGTAAATGCAGTGAGCTTCTGGGTTGAATGATAGGTACCTCCCATCAAAGCAAGTGGAGCCCACCTGATGCCAGCTTTTCTGAGTGTCTGGCAGCTGCCATTCCTTCATGCCTGTATTACGCCAGTCAAGTTTGCAGGACCAAGCCACAGTGGATTCAGTGACCTTCCTTTTTTCCATAATGATCTTTAGAGAAAAAGTTGGGCTGTAAGTTAAGATTTTCAAACATAGGAAGAAAATCTGCTACTCTCCCATACCTGCCTCTATCACACTTCCGGGGTGATCTTGAAAAGAGGGCCTGTAAAATGTTCATACAGTGATTTGTGTGGTCTAGTGAAAAATCTAGATCATAAAAGCTCAGCCCTGAGTATTTTCTAGGGAGCTGTAATGGGGGAAATAAGAGTAGGAGAATAATACTGGAGAAGGCATTCTTCATTAGGTTTCGCTTTTGACTTTGGATTATGGATTTATCAATACCATTTGAGAATCTTGGTATGAGCCTGATTTGGCCTGTCCACATTAACCATCAATCAGAAGAAACGAAAAGCTTAGCGGTGACATCCTACACGTGACCATGGTCCTAAACTGTACCACAGCCTTTTACAATGCAGACTTTTCCAATACAAACGTGGGTGGAGCTTTGGCATTTATCTCTTCATCCAACAACGTCATTCATTCTTTGCTTATTTATTATTGACTTGTGAATTCATTCGGTACAGGTTAGAAAGATAATGTGACCCTGACCTTTATAGATAGTGTAAAGCATACTACAATTTCAAGAGCGAAACAGTCTGTTCTCTTCGTGTGGGGACTTGGTGAACAGCTCTGATCTTCATCCCTAATACTCAGATTTTAGTTTAAAGCTATTAACTTGCTCCTTTCTAATTTTACCACCATGGAAAGTCATTTGATCTTTTTTTTTCTTTTCCATTTTTCAAGTGTGTGTATGTAGTGTGTATTTGTAACATATGTGAGGGCATGCATGTGTACATGTCAAAGTCAGAGGTTGCTGTCAGGAGTCTTCCCCAAATGCTCTTAAACCCTATTAGTTGAAGCAGTCTCTCACTCAAATCCAGAGTTCACGAGCCAGTTTGTCCTGGGGATCCTGGTCCCCTTCTGAGGCTGGGATTATATTTAGTCCACCACAGCCCCCTAGCATTTACGTGAGTTCCGGGGATCTGAGTCCTAGCCCTCAGATTTGTACAGTAAGCACTTTAACTACTGAATTAGCTCCCTGCCCCCACACCACTCAGACTCTTGAGGCTAAATTTCCTCATCAAACAGGCAAGCAGACTATTTCTCCCTGGGTATTTACATGAGAATATAAGAGAATCACAGACAGACCAAAGCACTTTATGACGGGCCCTGAAAGCTCAGCACGCAATTCTTAACGAATATCAAGGTTTTCCTGTGCTTAATATGTGAAAAAGCATAGCTGGGGCATAAGTCGGGCCCCATCAGCGTGCATCTCAGCTCAGAGCTAGTGAGTCAGGGCTTAAGTTTCAAAAGAGGTGACAGTAGAGAAGAATAAAGAGAAGTATCCAGGTAAACTTTCAAGTTCGAAGGGCCAAGAGGAAAATGCCAAACCCAATCCAAAGTCCCTCTCCATTTGCTGACCCTCGTCCAGACAGAGCAAGCTTTCTGCTGAGTACCATAACAGGTGGGTTGAAACAAAGACCACCATGACTTGTGTTCTGCTGGTCTTCATTAGTTCCCACGTCATCATGCTGTGTAAAAGTCACTTCCTTGCCGTTGCTTCTCACTGCTGTGGTGGCCAGCAGATGAATGGAACTTTCCAGAAAAACAAACCAATAGTCTCCTGCCATCCAAATGTCTACAATAAGTCCACTTAAGAGTCAAGCCAACAGAACAAATGGCTTAGAGATGGTTTCTGAGAGAGTCTTTGCAACTAGGAAGAACTCACACACAGATGCTCTGGAATCTTGGACTAAGTCAAAAGCTGCAGACTAGAAAAGATGTTCCCACTAAACAGAGGCCTGCCTAACCAGCACTTTTTCTCAGAGCCCAGACCTGGGTTCTGAGAGTCAGGCCTGAGTGACCTGTGGCATGCAGAACAATAAGCCCATCTCTAGAGCACTGCACATTCACATCTGGAAGAAAACTCAGGTGAAGCCTTGTCTGGTCTGATGGTTTCAGGACCTACTTGTGGGCTGTTGTGGGTCTAACCATGGCCAACAGTCAGGAAAGTGGCAGCCACTCTTGCTGCAGAAACGCTAGCCCACAGACTGGAGAAACACTACAGATTAGGAAGACAATGTTATAGTCTCATACTCTCATAGGCTCCTGGCAGTGTCTATGGTCTGAGACAGGGCAGGCTTCAGAGTGAGTGCATCTATGCCAGTGCCTCCTGGATGCCGTGAAACCACCTAAGGATGTAATTCTCAATGCTTCCTGGCCTTGTCTAGCCAGAGATGGATGGGGATCTCCAGGAATCTCGTCAAAAAGGAAAAGACTCTCATTGTGGCAAGACCTTACAGTCAATGACTCTGCAGTGCCTAGAATGTTCCTGGCACACAGTACCTACCTCTGGACAGACTGAGTTGGCACCTGACTGGGACTTAGTGTGCCCACTGACCCAGTAGCACCAGGCCAGCTGACTCCAGGGTTGGTCACTGCGCATTAGGGAAAGATTGTGGCAATTCTATCCAGACTGCACTCAGGACTGTCTACCCGCAATGGCAGGGCCACGGGGTGGCCCACAAGACTTTCAAACTGTTCCCAGACTCATGCAGTTCCCTACTGAATTTTCACAAAAGCTTATTCTCAAAGGACTTCATTTTGTATTCGTGAAGCTTCAAATACAGTTATATTCAATATTAATTCTACTGTGTTTGAGAACTGAAAATACAGCCCAGCTGTGACAGCAGCTTAACTTATTCCAGATCTTTCCCCCATTAGTATTTACAAGCAGAATTCTAGTTGCTGCCTCTGCAAACAGTGTGACCTGACTTATTAACTGAGCCTGGCCATTTTTCTGTAGAGCTAATTCATTAATCCAATATTGTTGAGGCATTATTAAAAACCTTTAAACTCTTGGCAGTTACTGTCACAGTGAATTTTTTGCTGTTTTCTTTTATTTCTATTAAATGCCTCAACGTTAATGAGTTCTATGTATTTCAAAGATTTGGGGAAGTAGTAAAATGGGATTATTGATATTTTCCTCCTCAAAATACATTGGTCCTTTAGCCAGACCATAACTTGTTAATGTTATTTAAACCATTTCTATTTACAACCACCAACTGAAAACATGTAAAATCTTCTGGAATCTTTGATTAAGTTTAGGTGTATTTATATTTGTCTGAAAATTTAAGAAGGGAGGAAATACGACTTACATATTACTTTATTCAGTCTCTAAGTAAGAATGAATTCACAAACGAAGAAAAAAAATACCTAAGTGCAGGGAGTTTTGGAAGCTGTGACTACACATTGCTGTGGGGACAAATCCATACAACAATACGCACATAAATTTTATTGCGTCCCCAGAAACGATGCTAAGCCAAGAAACAAAAGCAAACGTGCTACCATGGAGTAGATGAGCAGGAGTGATACAGCCCATGTGACATATGGAAGACAAGAAGGCAAGGGCAGAAGAAAGGGGGCTTTGAGAATCTGAAATGAGGACTTTCTCACAATGGGGCACAGATGGCCTTTCTGCTGAGGGGTGCTTGTTGGGGGGACCTGAAGGAAGTGGGTGTGAGCTACAGCAGTCACCTTGAAGATGACCCGGGCAGGGCAGTGGGTACATTCCCAGGCCTCCGAGAAAGTCACTGTGATGAAGAACAGCGAGGAGTCAGCTGGGCTACAGTGGGGAGAAGAAAGAGGGAAATGGTGGAAAGGGGGTGGTCCCTGAGACTGCTGTAGTAGAACAAATGTCCCCCAGATCCCTTAAGTTGATATGTAGGTGATGGTACTATAACCTTGGACCTTTGCAAAGTGATCAGGACCCAAGAGTACTAAAGACCCAAGAGCACTAAGGCTAACCTTTACAAAAGAGGCCCTAGAGAGCTCCCGTGCCCTTCCACCATGGGAGAATACAATAAGAAAATGACATATAAGAACAGGACAAAATCTGCCTGTGTCTTGATCTTTACCTTCCCAGTCCACAGATCTGTGAAAATAAACTTCTGTGCTGTTACATTAAAACAGCACAAATGGACCAACAGGCTATTACGTCAACCTCAGGAGCAAGATTTTGGATAGAAACATAACCGAGGAAATCAGTAGTAAGAAGTACTAAAATTATGGAACAGGGCAGAGTCACATAGAGTAAGTGTAGAGAAAAAAGTTGGAGTTCAAGACCTCCACAACTGGCTTAGTGATTCACAGTGATAGTGAAAAGCACCTTTAAAAAGAGAGCTTTTCATGTTTAAGTTGGGAGTTAACGACATCATTTTTACATTCCAATAGAAAGACAGGTGCTGATCTGCTTGCTCCCAAATAAATTTCGTTTTTATCAAGAGTCATGTTCTCTGTTCCTTTCAATCAACAGGACAATGGCGGAAAAGCAGACACCACATTTAGTGGTCAAGGGCATGGGGGAAAACAGATGTGACCCGAGCAGCAAGAAAGTGAAGATCAAAGGCCCTTGCAGAAAAGAGGCCAAAGGCACAGAGACTTTCTCAGGCAGTGGAACCTGCATTCCACACTAAGTCACAGTGAACAGCTAGGGTGTAGAGAGCAGATGAGGAATGACCCTATCCCCAGCTTCCTGTGACAAGAGGCACAAACAGGGATAAAAGGCCTGCTGTTCTGAGTTCTGACATTTCCCAGACAACTGTCAGGAGAGGCTAAGAGGTGGTGGGAGGGAGGAGAGGGGTCCCCGGCAGGAATGGGCTCTGGGCTCCATCTTCACACATGCTGCAGATGGGTGGAGACAGAGTGAGGGCCCCAGACTACTCGCCTCATCTTTAATGTAAAAACAAAACCACCTCTTTTCCCTTGAGTCAACCGTCAACAAGTGACATTCAGATAGATGTCAACGGTCAAAGGCTGAGGGCCCTAGTTTGCTTTTCCTCTTCCTGTGATAAAACATGTCGACTAGAAACACCTCAGAGGGGAAACGGTTTATTTGTCTTACATTTCCAGGTCACACAACCCATCCTTGGGGAAGTCAGGTCAAGAACTCAAACAGAAGCCACGAAAGAATACTCTCTGGCTAGCTCACCAAGCTTTCTTTTTTATTTTATTTATTTATTCATTTATCTATCTATCTATTTATTTATTGGTTTTTCAAGACAGGGTTTCTCTGTAGCTTTGGAGTCTGTCCAGGAACCAGCTCTAGTAGACCAGGTTGGCCTTGAACTTACAGAGATTCGCCTGCCTCTGCCTCCCGAGTGCTAGGATTAAAGGTATGTGCCACCACCACCCAACTTTCACCTAGTTTTCTTATGTAGTGCAGGACTGTCTACCTAGGGACAGGACTGTCCACAGTGGGTGGGAATATCCTCCATCGATTTATAATCAAAACAATGCCACCAACATGCCCAGAGACCAAGTTGATCTAGACAGTTCCTCAGTTAAGGTTCCCCCTTTACTGGTGACTTTAGGTTGCATCAGGTTAACAATAAAAGCTGACTAGCATACTGCACCAAAAAGCCCAAGAGAGCATAGAACTTACTGTAGCTATTAGAAAAACACACATACACCACACAAACACACATACACACGCACACATATACCACACAAACACATAAACACACAGACATCACACACACACACACACACACACACACACACACGACCGTCTCCATGTTTGAGGATACAGTGTGGTGGAGCATCTCTTCCAGAATTAGTCAACAATACATTGGATGGAGGTGGGGATGTGTAGGAAAGAGGTAGAAAACCCTGCTTCTTCTTATATGGAGTGACACAGACAGACATGGAGGTTATAAGAAGATGTGTCCAGCACATTGCCACCACGGCAAACCCCAGGCTACCCTATGCAGCCTGTCCCAAAACTGACAGATTTTTATGCACTGCAAATCGATACACCACCCACAGGCCTACACTTGATCCTTAATGGGCTGGTTTTAAAGAGAGTAGAAATGCCTGTTTTCACGTGAATTCTACACAGAAGTGCAGTGGAAACAAGCGGAGGATGGGAGGGAGGGAAAGGTGAAGAGATCTGGCCTGAGTAGGCCAGAAGAGCCAGAGCCCGATATGGATGCAAGACCACAAAGAGGCTCCACGAGGGAAACCCTCGGCAGCCACTGCACTGCTGTGGAGCACTGGCCAGGCACCTGTGGGTCTTGTTCGGTTTCTAGCCTCGTTACTTTCAGTGACAGCAAGGACAGCAAGACAAAGCCTCTGTTTCTCCTTGGGATTCCACCACCTCAGTCTGTGCCACACTTTCCTCAGATCTCCTTCCCATGTCGAAGGCTGCTAGTATGGGAATTTTAAGTCAGCATCTCATGCCCAGATAGGTTTATTTGACTAGAGATTTTTTTTTCTGGTCTCTCAAGCACTGATGAGAGTCATCACCTAGGCTCCTGGGCCATGAATGGAGTCGGTATTGGTTATGAGGGAAAAATCTGTGTTTAAGTCAGTGACAAGGATGTCACCTATTTACCTATTACCTACTGTGGGGAAGGGGAATATAAAGTTTAAGGATAAAGGAGAGGCCCAGAGGGATAGCTTAGTCAATAAAGCACTTGACACTCGAACATGAGGACCTGGGTTCAGATCCCCAGCACCCATTTAAAGGGCAACCTCAGGAGCACACATCTGTATCCCAGACCTGGGGAGATGTAAACAAGACAGGTCCCTGGAGCTCAGTGGCCGGTCACTCTAACCTGGTTGATGAGCTCCAGGTTCAGTGGGACCTTGTCTCAAAAGAAGAGGTGGAAAGAGGCAGAGAAAGACGCCCAACGTCAACCTCTAGCCACTAGCACACATGTACACACGTCTACACAAATGTGTACACACACAGAGATTTCCCAAAATCCTCTACTCATTTCACACCAGTTTTCATTTCACTGATTCGGACACAGACCTGAAACATTCAGGGCATCGTCTCACACTCTCAAATGCCACCCAGAGTCACTTCCCATGGGAGAGACAGAGCAGAGGGGGAAGCCTTAAATATTTAAACAGTTCTCATGTATTAAAGATATTAACCAGCTGCAGTCTTACGCCTCAGATCCTCTCCATCGTTACTGTCCTCTGCAGAACATCACACCAAGTGACTAAGATCTTCAAGAGCCCCCAAGGAAGCTGATTTCAGATTCCAGCACACACAGGCTTAGAACAGAGACAGATGACTGGAACGTGCATTTTTGGTTGTTTCTTTCTCAGAGGGACATTAATCAAAATGCCTCATCTCTGATCGCTCTTTCCAAGTCCTTGAAGTTAGCTCCTCCCCCATGTTCCCTCTCCTTCTCACTCCCCTGACTCTTATGAAGGCCTCAGCTACCTAGCTGCTTGCTTGCTCACCCTCTCCTCCCCACCCCATCAAGCCCATGGTGCTTCTACAGGTGAGCGCTCTTTGGCTATGTTTGACAAACTGAGATGGGTAGCTGAGAAACAGTCACTTCACCTACCTCCAGCCTCGAGTCCTTGGAGAAAAAAAATAATTGTGGAAGGAGGAGGTATTGTTTTGAGTGATTTCAGAGGAAAAAAATATTGGAAGTAAAAAACTTTAAAAAAAAATCATAGACTAAGGGCTCATCTTTGGGAGAACCCCATTTCTTCCCCATCCATATTACTCATTCTGTTTTCAACGACAGCATAAATACTTTGAATGTTTGCTTGTTTGGGCTCCGAGGGTGGAGCACAGAAGAAGACTACAGAACTACACTGACAGCACTTACTTAACACAAGTTTTGCAAGAGCAAAACATCCAAGGAACTGTCTGCTTTTCTGGGGCGGGTGGCTCCTGGATTTAGGAAGTCAGCTAACTGACTCTGATGCCATGAAGTCTTGAATTTTGTCATCTTGGTGTGATGGCTGCTGGCCTTAAAGAAAAACCCACAAGAGGCAGGAAGCCATTTACTGGGTTAACCCTGTGAAAAGTCTTACACCGGCAGAGGCAGAGGTGTGTTCTTTGCTCTCACACACAAAAGTCATATTTAGTCTCACTGCCCACCAGGGGCTCAGAACTAAATGTTAACAAACAGCAAAGGGCCCCTTTCCTCCCTGGCCACCTGGTGTGTCTCCCGAGCACAGATTCTTACTCACCATTCAGCTGAAAACAAAGGCTGACTTTCAACTCAATCTATAGTCAGAGAACTTGAAAATCCAGAACCAATGCCAAAAATAAAAAACATCACCATCTTGTGGTAAAACATCTGTGACCTGTAATGGCATGAGGTTGGGCTCCAAGTACAGAGTAACGGAAACTTAACAAGGGACCATGTGCCCCTTCTATCTTTGCCCTACCTCCTGGCTCACTCTACCCATCTATCCGTTTAGTAAGTGGTTCCCTTATTATCTAGATGCTTCTAAAGATATTAGATTGGATCAGTATATAATACATGCATGTGTGGAATTATACTAAACTCCATTCCTATAGATAATAAAATGTCAATAAAAAATAGAAATAAAATGCAAATATAGAGAGCCCTCTCAACATGGAAACGGTAGTCTCTTGTGTTGAAACACGTTTGTTAACAAGTCTTTTTGCCCCACTGATTCTGTTTACCTTCTCTGGAAGCCATTTTGTTGCCTTTGTTAAGCCCTCGGCTTTGCAGCTAAAGTTCACAGGAATTATACATTAATTGCTTATCCTAATTTGCTCTCTGTTGCTGTGATAAGACCCTGATGAAAACCGACTTGGGCAGGCTTACAGGTTACAGTCTGCCTTTCAGGGAAGCCAAGGCAGGAACCTGAAAGCAGGAACTGACCATGGAGGAGCTCTGCTGGCTTGCCCTGCACCCCCACCTCCACCCCTACCCCAGTGGCTTGCTTACTCAGGATTACCTGCCAAGGGGTGGTACCACCCACAATGGGTTGGGTTCTCCACCATCCATCATGGGACATGGAAATGCCCTACAGATTTGCCCACGGGTCAATCTGATAGAAGCAACTCCTCTGTTGATGTTCCCTCTTCCCTGGTGACTAATTTGTGGCAAGATGACAGCCACACAAATGTCCTGGAGAAATCTTCTCTCCGAGAGTCTGGAATTTCTAACTTTTATAGACCCAGCTCTGAAGGACCACAGAAAAAGAGCCTCACTCAACTCTGGGAGCATCTGTGGTTTGGATTATATATTAGCCAAATAGGAAAACAAGAATGTCTAAGATACTAGCGTTGGAAAAGAAAAACTTCTAGAGTGTTCTAAAGGCCCATGTGTTAAAAACTTGGTCTCCAACCCAGGGCATCACTGGGGGATGGAGAATCTTTTAGGAAACAGGGCCTTGTTGGGGGAACTTAGAACACTGGGGCTGTGGCACTGGGATGAAATATAGGAGTCTGGTTCCTGCCCTTGTCTTTGCAGCACAGCCAACAGGCACTAAGCAGCCTCTTCCGGCATATAACCCCAAAATGGAGTGTTACTTCACACTAGGCTCCAAAGCAACAGGGCCATCAGCCCACAGCCTGCCACCTCCAAGTCTGTGAGCCATAACAAACCTTTCTGCTTTATTAGTTGATTATCCCGGGTTATTTGTCACAACAACAGAAAGCTGACAAACAAGACCCTGAACAAAATAAATAAACCAGTGAAAGGAAGTGAGTCTTGCCCATCCCACCTTCTGAGTGTTTCTCAAGCCCACCTTGTGGACCCACTGCTGTCCCACTTTAGGATGAAGCCACCGCCTCCCGTCCCCTGGATAACCACACACATCTCTGCACTCCAGTTTTCTTCTAACCATTCAGTGTGTGCAGTTGGAATGGAGCTTGAGAACGCCAAGATTTCCACTGCTTAGCTTCGAAGCCTTCTGCTAGCACATTCTCTGTGGCATAGCCACAGCCAGTCCCCTCACCTCCCCGGCACCGTTCTTCCATCAATGAGCAGACGCCTGCCTTTGCACACTCATGCCTTCCCCATGGATCCCTCAGCTCTCGGCTAGAATTTCCCACCTTCAGACCAGGATAGCCCTGTGCCTCACATTTCCAGCAATAATGCTGAATACATCTTTTGATGTTCACAACACAGTGTTGTTCATAAAACTGATTGCGGGATCAGCTGCTAAATGTCTTCTATTCATTGAATATGAACTCTGTGGGAGCAGGACCTTACCTTTCTCACTTCCATACACTCTCAGGACCTAGGGAGGAGCCCTACAGGACACAGAATTGATCTCTCTTACCTTACAGTGGAATTGCAATGACTCTTGGGAGCCAATAAGTAAGCCAAGGAAGGCTCATTTGCATGGAACCATTCAGGACAAAGAGGTAGAGATGGATGAAGGCTAGAGAAAGGCTAGATGGTGCATTGACATTTAAGTGCACACTCTGCTGGCACCCCCCAGTTCCATGACAAGAACAGTGTCAAAGAAGGGAAGACTCCTCAGCCTTCAACCAGCTAGAGGGAAAAGAATCCCAGAAGGTGGAGAAGCTGGTCACCCCTGGAGTCTGTGGTCAGGATAGAGGTCTGGGCATTGGGTCCCAATGTTCTGGACCCTGCCCACTGACCAGAACAATTCCACGTATCAGATAAACTCAAGGGCCTGGGACTGTCATAATCCATCCTCAGTAAGTCTGTGGCACATGTACCAACTAGCAAATGTCAAGATAAAATTCCTCGAAATGAACGAATCTTCTCATATTAAAAAATTACTGTACGACTTTGCAAACTTTCCAACAACTGCTGAGTTGTAAAGTCAATTTTGTGGCATATTAACTACATCCCAAAAAATAAAGGGGTGGGGCTGGAGAGGGGGCTCAGCACTGGCACTCTTCCAGAGGACCTGGGTTTGCTTCCCAACATCCCTAAAGAGGTTCACAACTAAACGGAACACCAGTTTCAAGGGATCTAATGCCTTCTTCTGGCTCCCACAGTACATAGACACTCAAGCAGGCAAAATACTCTAACACTTAAAACTTAAAAAATAAGAGCAAAACCAGAAAGGTATGTCCTTCCCCACCCTCAATCCAAGTCTTGTCTTCTTGCTTACATTGATGATGGCAGACACTTGCCCACATTACAGTAGTCTCCAAAGTCTACTTTCCATCACAAATGCTAGCTCCATTCCTTGAAAATTCAGAGGCTACAGTAAAGGATGATACTGGCTGAGCAAGGAGTCCATTGAAGCCAGGGCTATTATAACCTGACACGAAATGGCACTGGCCACATTAGTATAGAATAAGACAGCACAGTGGCCATGCCTGAGAACACTTTCTCCACTAATGAAGAGGCCCAAAAGAATAACCTGAAACCAAAATTCTACCCAATGAAGCAAATAGTACTTTTCACCTTGGCAGTCAACTTCCAGCACTATTTAAAATTCCCACAGGCCCCTGTGTAGTCTGGGCTACGTGCTCACCGAATCCTTCGCATTGATTCATGATGCAAGGCCATCCATCTTGTGGAAGCACAAGCTTTGAATACAATCGATATGAACACCCTTAAGATGCGACTGCAGGATGGCGCTGATGTCTCCGAGGAGCCGGAGTTCCCCAGAACATCTTTTTCGGAGGTTATATCAAGCTGCCCCTATCATCAGTGGAGTGGCACAAGAAGAATGATAACTAATTTTATCCAGGCTCCCCAGAGCTATGTTTCAGAAATAAGAGAACGCAAGATCCAACATTTAACTGTGCTTGTTATCTGACAGAATTGTGGATGGACATATGGACACGCAGATGGGTCAAAGGCATATGTAGGTAGAAGCCAACATCCAAGGAGCACCCAGCATCTACACCAACATCGGATTGGCTATCTTTAGCCATGTAAGACCAGACAACAAACACTTTGCTTTGTCAGCTATATAGGTTCTGCTATAGTTACTGGACTCTGCTGGCAGGGAAGAGAAAGATGCCACAGGTAAATATATAAATCAATGAGTATAGTTACTCTATCTATCTATATCTATATCTAGATAGATAGATAATAAAACTGTATTTATAAAAATAAGAAGTGGGCTAGGTTTGGCCTCCAGGACCATGGCCATAATTCTCTGTGTCCTTCTGTATATAATGTAAGTCTATGTTCTTCAGGAAGTATTTACTCAAAGTGTGTCTTAAGAGTCTGCAGAACCTTCCTGAAGCTTTAGAGGCCTCATCTGATAAATTATAGAAGAGAACTTAAGCTGTATGAGTCAATGTCTACCATGTCACATGACATGGTTTGCAAGGCACAGTAAAGCACCAGAGACTGTTTTTCCTGAACCAAGAGGTTCCAGATGGCTATCCTCCAAGGGGTCATGTCTGCTTTTTTTTCTTTGCTCTTCCCGTGAAGCTAATAACAGTCACTTTGTTAGTTGGTCTGGTTGACCATCCCTATCGTTAATATGCCATTTCTGACCTGTTCTGGGACAAGAGCAGCATCTAAAGTGACCAGACTACAAATGATGACAAATCAAGAAACACAAGAAACACAAATGTGAGACTTATTGTAATGGATTCTGTCCCTCTAAGAGCAAGCCACGCCCACTCCCTTTGTCTGCAACTCTGCAGACCCTCGGTTTCTGCTCTCTCTGTCCCCCGCTCTTGGGAGAAGCAGGTGGGCTTCTCCTGCTCTCCCCTTCCCCCCTTTCTTTTTTCCCTCTCTTTCTCTTTCTCTCTTCCCCCCCCCTCTCTCCCCCCTTCTTCCCTTTCCCCTCCATAATCCACCTAATAAATGTTTATAACTTTACTATCCGTCTGGTCTCATGCACCCGCTGCTGCCTGCCCACCTCTGTCGCCACTGCCGCCATTTGCCACATGGTCTCAACCCGTGCAAGCTGCTGAGGACCCAATTAATAAAAAGAATAACATTTTGGTGCCACCTGATTCGGGAGGTCTTCTGGTCCTAGGGAGCCCCTTCTCCCAGGGCTAGAAGCTCTGGTCCCGGACACCTGTCTTGGGGCCGAGAGTCCTAGGACCGGAACCGCAACCGGGGATTATCTCGAATGACTCACATGTTCCATCCAATGGTGAGTGTTCCATTCTGGTCAGCTTAACTGTTTCTTTAAACCTGGGAAATTGACCGACAACCAGGGTCTTCAAGGCTATGGTTGTTCCCTTCGCTGGCATTCACCTGTTGGTCGCTTCCCTTAGCTAAGATTGTTTGGACTGACCCGGGGTCACTCCACCCGCATGTTAGCACTGCACACTCTGTGCGGTGCATTCGACTGGGGACCCAGGGTCCCTCGGATTCTTCTTTCTCTTTTTTCCATTTCTGTTCCTTTTTTTCCTCTCACTGTAAAAAGCCGCTCAGAGCAGCTTCTGACCCTCTCTGGCTTCCAGTTGCCAGGACTGGATCCAGTCAGACTTTACCTTCTCATCCATAGGTCTACCTGGAGGATGCTCCCCTATGAGTCCTGGAAGGTCCGTTTCGCGGGTTTACACGATTTTAGCTGCTGGGTAGCAAGTTTTTTTCTTTTCCAATTCCAGCCATTGCATGGTACGGCATTTTTTTTTTCAGTTCCAGCCTTTTGCTTCTCTCTGTGGCTTATGGCATTGTGGCTCAGCAACAGGGCGGGATCATGCCTCTAGGTCTCTCTTATTATTAAGCTTAAAATCCCTGTAGCTCAAAAATTATGGCTTTTTCATACAACATGTGACTGTTACCAGCTTGAGTGAGGTCAAATGACTTAGTTGCCATCTTGGCCAAGACCCAGGTCAGGTGACCAGATTCTCCCATCTCTATGAAAGTATTCCCTGTCTTGTCCTCCAGTTTACCCGTGTTTTTGTCCCTAAATTCCTCTTGCTGACTCTGTTACATGTGTGTCTTATACAGTGGCATGCCTTTGGTAGGGCCCACCAAAGCATCCACTTCATCCAATTCCTGTTTACTCTCTGTGTATGTGATCATATATGTAACTTAAATGTACCTATGCTTAATGTTATAATTGTTCATTGTATCTTGTTTCAGACTACAAAAACAGTAAGTCTCATGTTTTAAACTGGTATGTACTTTTAAGCTTCTTACAATATATTAAGCTGTTCTCTACTATTGTCAGTTCTGCCATTACCCTTCTATTGCAAGCAGTTTTTCTTCTTTCTGTCATTTTACAAATGTAAATCTTACCAGTTAAGTTGAGAGCCAATGCGGTCAAGCTCAGACCCAGCTCTCCAGGCAGATTCTAAACTGTAGTTTTACCTAATGGACAGCCCTCAACTGCTCAGAGATCTGGGGAATATGGCATTTATTTTTAAAAAAGCTTTTTATAACAAAAGAGACAGGTTGGCTTCCAATAGCACTCTACTTCCTCCAAAGAAGACACAAGACGAATGGGCACAAAACAACGTACATCCACAGTTTGCTTCACCACTGGGCCTGGGCAAAGCTGCCCTTCACCTAAACTGAAGATCTCCTGATATGGACAGAATCGCTGGAATTGACAGCCTAACTGCTCCAGAGAAGGTAGGCCGGTCTTCCTACAGATTTCTTAGCCCACAGGATCTTCTGGAGCCTGGAAAGCCCTGTGCTAAACAGAAAAAGGCAAATGCAACCTTCAGTGAACATGGAGGACCCAAAAGAGGAAGTAGATCTGGGTGCCAACCAAGTAAGTTCTCTATCATTTTTTAATCAGTAACTCAAAATTTTATCCTTCCCAAGGATCTCTGATGCAGTCTGATAGCTGAGAGGTTTTGTCAGTTTAAAAAGACAACCTCACTAAGCAAGTTTCAGATCAAATTTCTCTCTCATGATGCCTTCCATAGTCTTAAAAATACTTTTCATTGTGCAAAAATCTGTCACAGTCATTCTAACATAAATATGCTACTGTTTATACAATGTATGTGTCTAAAACTTCTGTTTTTCACAAACCCAAAGAATTCTTGTGAGTTCTAGAGAGCCGAATTAAAGGATCCACCTTAAACTGGTCAGAAACACACCCCTCAATTCCCTGGTCCTAAAATTTTTTTCCCTTAATTTAACTCTGTTCTTTGTTCTGCCAATACCGTAAATAGGTGTGAGAGACACCAGACATTTCCACGCACAAACACCGACAGGAGCAAAGACCAGCTATGCCAGGATGTGGCCAGCATCAGCCATCTCAGGTCCCCCCCCCAAAAGACAATGCCCACAAATAAGCCAGAAGCAGTCTTGAGAATCCGCCACCCCAATTCCTTCAACCTGTGGTGCCTAACCGCCTGCTTTTTTATTATAAAAAAGAGGTGGAAATGTAATGGATTCTGTCCCTTTAATGGCAAGCCATGCCCACTCCCTCTCTGTCTGCAACTCTGCAGACCCTCGGTTTCCGTTCTCTCTGTCCCCCGCTCTTGGGAGAGGCAGGTGGGCTTCTCCTGCTCTCCCCTTCTCCCCCCCCCCCGCTTTCTTCTTTCCCTCTCTTTCTCTTTCTTTCCCTCTTTCTCTCTCCCCGCTTCTTCCCTTTCCCCTCCATAATCCACCTAATAAATGTTTATAAATGTTACTATCCATCTGGTCTCATGCATCTGCTGCCACCGCCACTGCCAACATTTGCCACGCGGTCACCCACGCCAATACCATAACACTTATCACTTTTATTGAGCTGCTTCGTGGACTTCTGTACTATGTTCTAATTCCTTGCTTACTTTACATATTTAAGGCCAATCCACCAATGACTTATTGACTGGGGAGATAGCTGTTGGCTATGAAAGCAAGAGGACCTAAGTTCAAATCCCCAGAATGCATGAAAAGGCTGGGGACATGGCTCAAGCATGCCTGTAACCCTATCATTTCAGGGAGGAGACAGGAGGATTTGAGAGGCTCACCATCCAGCTAGCCTGCCCAAAGAAGAGAATTCAGGTTCAGACATAGATTCTGCCTCAAAAAACAAGGTGAAGAGCAATGAAAAAAAAGACATTCAGCATCCTCTTCTGGGCTCCACATGAGCACACACTGGTGCACGCGCCCGCAGACACACACACACACACACACACACACACTAAATTTTTTAAAAGTTATTTACGTTTAAGAGACCACTTTATGGGCATGTGTGCACCTGTACACAAATAGTCATTTTCTCCTTCAGTAAATATTGAATTCTTAAATATCAGTCACTGCTACAAGTACTTGCAACACATCAGTAAACACAGGATTAGAGAGTAAACCACAAACAAACAAAGCAGCCAACACAGAGCTGATGTCACCACGAATGCACAATTGAGCAAGCCTAATCATTTTTGCCCTGAAGGAGAAATGGGCCTAAATTAGTAAACACAGCTCTTAACAAAGCTAATCTGCGTGCACTCACATGTGTACACACACACACCCCTCCCTAAGTACTTCCAGGTCACCAGGTTAAATGATAGGTTACAAAACTTCTAAAGCTGCTGTCCCCCTGCACTTCCCCTCCCCTCCAATAAAAAGTTCTACTTAATAAACCAGAATGCCCACTCACTCCAGTTTTCTCTTTGTTTCTCATTTCCTGCCTCTTTCTTCCCCAGGGTGACCCCCAGGGAAACAGAGGTAAGAGAGAGACCAGTCAGCAGGCAGGGGGCCTGGGTTCCCAGTGCTCTGCTTGGGCCCCCCAGGTTTTAAAACTGCCTATTCAACTGTTAATGAAGCTATAAACCCTGTGGTCTGAGAGGTGAAGCAAAAATCCTAGCCTGGGTTCCAATTTCACTTAAAATGGACTCATTAACAAAGTGCTGCCTTCCCAGTCAGTGAAGTTGGATTGGCAGTCCCTGAGTTCTTGAGGAAAAGAAAACATAAGAACTCATGGGCTATCAGCAGTGTTCCAGAGAGAAAAGACCGAAGTATGGAGAACTGTAAGGTCAGAAAGACATGAGAAAATCCAGAGAACCCCTGGGACTCCTAAGAAGTGGCCCCCATAAGACTGCCACCGAAAGGAGACCCATGGTGACAAAGGCATCGTTTTCCCTCCAGTGCCTCAGATCATGAGTACTCATTTGCAATCAGGCAGTACCACAGCCTTCCCACAGCAAATGAACGGCATGTGGCCTTCACCAGGTGACAAGATCTGCCATGAGACATTCAGGTTGGCAGTGCACACTAATAGCCAGGACTCAGTGTCTGCTGTGTGCCCCTAGATACCCACAAATGTCTTTGGTTTTTAGGCATCCCTGTCTCTCTTCTTTTTCCTATTTTTGGAAACAGTAGATGCACTCCCTCCAGGGAAGATGTGTTTAGAGCAAAGCCCAAGAGGCTGATGGGACAGCTCTCCCTGTGGAGAATGTTCTTGCTCACCACATCCAGGAAATGGTGGATAGGGAGCTCCACTCTGATTCCCTTCTCAAGCCTCCTTCCCCAGAATCCAAGTCCTTGGGACGCTAGTAGGTCATCCTAGGATCCTACCGATGGCAATTCCTCAGGCTAATACCAGCTTCTTGGTTCCACCTGTTCAATGCAGGGAGGAGGGTTGGAGACACAGAGGAAGTAGAAATCTAAGATCGGGATTGACTGCAGAGGATTATGGAGGAAACCCACCACATCTGACACTAAGTCACAAAGCCAATGATTGCTAGCAAGTATCAAGACATGAGGTCAACAAGTTAGCCTGCTGGGCAAAAGGCAGGCAGGGATCTCACACCGGTTCTGGGCCCAATGGTGTTTAACTGTTCCCTACTTTCTTAAAGGTCATTGAAATCGTAGAATATTCTGGAAGTTCAGATTCGCTCCAACTCTTTCCTCGTACAACCCCAGCTTCAACAGATCATCTCACGTGAACGGGATCTAGTGGCCTAGACCCCTTTGTGCCTTCCTTATCTGTATCAACGAGACAGTGGCAACGCCATCCTCGTGGGGCTGCTTGGCAGAGGCGGCCTCACAGCCCAGGCTCGGAAAACATCACCTTCCACGTAACTAAAACTGGTGCTGGTGCTCAGAAAACTTAAGGCCTCTAAAGCAGCTTCTCTCTGAGCTTCCTCCCATCTCCCCCAAAGTGCACTATAGAAACTAGAATTCCTCTTCCCCGTGTGGGTCTTAGAAAGCTGAGCCCCTTCCCACAAAGCCAGCCATAAACCTAAAAATACTACTATAATCCCCTCCACACACACACTCCTATCTTGCCTTTCTGTGTACCTAAAGCCCTCTGGCCTATTTTATTTTATTGTAGGTTCTAATCCCCTCATTCCAGAGGCCTCCTGCCCCACATGTGTGACGAAAAAGAAATGCTTCGCCAGAATTACCCAGCAGATTCTGCTTGCCTCCTTGGTCTGGAATACTAGCTCAAATCTTTGTATCCAGCCATCTTCTACCCAGCTGTCAACGTTCGGGAGTTTGGACTGGGGTTTGGCCTGGGATCTTCAGCCTGAACTGCAGTTCAAGTACAACTGAAGTTCAATAAATAAGCTGTGTTTTCTATTGCCTGGCAGTCTAATGAGGAGTTGTCGGCCATGGGCCTTGTGTGGGAGAAGCGTTTGTTAATCTCTTTTGCAAATTCGTATGCACTTCTTCCTATCTTCTGGTCACTTGCCTGCCTGGCATGAACATTCCTTTCTGGAAAATGGTCCTTGTTCTCTGCTGTTTCTCCAGGGAGCCCAGGCCTAATCCCAGAAGGAAGTCACCGTTCAGAAAGCACCTACAAGGCTGGAGCCGCCTGGCCTGCCACCCTCACCGCGCACCCTGGACCCGCCTGGCCCGCCACCCTTACCGTGCACCCTGGGGCTTCTTACCTATGTGTGCAAGAGAAGGGACTAACTGAGGAATTTTACTCTTTCACAGGACATCTGCTTTGAGGGCAGTAAAGACCCAGGTGGCAATGTTTCGAAGACAAAGAAATGAAGGGCAATTGCCCTGCCTTTAATCAGCTAGGCTCCAAGGACTGAACAGCCCTCGTTAGGAGCAGGAAAGAACAGTTTAACAGCCTTCCTGGGTGTCAGGAGTGAGCAAAGCACAAGCGGGGTCAGTGGGCAGCAAGATCGCTGGAAATACCTGTGCGTGTGAACGCTGCTTTGAAAGAATTCAAGATGCTCAGAGAGTTTCCACCACTTCCTCAGCAAAGGGAAAGCAAACCAGCCATCAACACACACACACACACACACACGTGCACACACACATACACACACACGCACACACACATACACACACGTGCACACACACGCGCACACACACACATACACACACACGCACACACACACACACACCGTTTCCAGTGCCTCACTATGTGGGTAACAAAGAATCTCTGCACTTTTCTACTCTCTATTAAATCCCAAATAAATCCCCATTACATATGAATTTATAGGGGCAATAATTAAAGATTTGGAAAAGTTAGATGTTAAGAATCTATGGGAAAATATAGGGAGTCCCAGTTGTCTGGGTTGTTACAACATAAATAACACAAAATTTTACATTTTGGCCATTTCCAACCATGGTCCAGTGGTGTTAGGCTATATATTCACATTGCTGTATATTTGTCATCTCCATCCACCCCTGGGATTTTTCTATCCTCCCAAACCCGAGCCCTGAATTCAATAAACAATGGCTCTCCACACTTCTCTTCCCCTAACTCATGAAAATCATCTTCCCCCATTCTGTCTGCACAGATCCGCCCACTCCAACTCTCCCCTAGCACGGGAACCACTGTCTTCGTACATTCTGTGTTTGAGTTATTATACCAAGGTCAGTGTCTTTGAGGTTCACCTGTGTCCTAGCATGTAAGGTTCCATACCCTCCTTGGGTGAACCGTCTGATGGACACTTGGTTGTTTCCGCTTTGCCTGCGACAATGCTGATGGGAGCATGGGATCACCAGGGTTTATCGGGAGCTCCTGTATCACATCAATTCAGCAGTCCTGTTGCTTCTTGCTTTCACTTGCAGGTTATCTTCCAACTGTGTGATTACTGCTGCCCAACCCACCTTTCAGCTCTCATGAAGTTTCCTGTTGGCACCCTGACCTACATTATGCCCTCATTCTGTTGCATTTGGTTTGGATAGGCACACACTGGATGCACACAGAGTCATCAGGAGAGTCCACAGACAAGAACACTCCCCTACAGCCTCACCTCCATTCCAGCCATGGGCCAACAAAGGCAGACCCTCCCTGTGCACAGAAGCCTTGATGTGATAAGAACAAAAGCCACAGACTCTTCCAAAGAATAAGAAAATGATGAACCAGGAACAAAAGCAAGTTCCAGTGGGGAGCCAGCAAATTGGCAGCTCCCCTCCACTGTGTTTGATCAGGAGCTCTCCCTAGGGAGCCACCTGGTCACCAGTGTGACTCTAGATGGGCTGAGACTGTCAACGACAAGGAAGGGATGTTAGCAGTGGGGTCCAGAGGCAATGTGCTGACAGGACCATGAGAGAAATCTGGGCGGATGGAAGCCGACCAGGTAAAAGACAATTGGAGCAGGCAGAGGCTCCTTCATTTCAGGATTTGTTTGGGTAAAATAAAAGGGAAGAGCTTACCTCTGACTTTCGGGGACTAAACAAAAAAATTTAATAATATTTCAATTGCTGTCTTGATTGAGGAGTGAACAGTCACAGAGAGAGCTCCCATTCCAACCACTGCTCATCTGAACCTCGAGAGATGGGAGTGGCAACTATAAAAGTTTTAATTACATTTTTATTGATTGATTGATGTGGTACAAGCTATGGCCCATAAGTGGCAGTCAGAGGACAACTTTTACGAGTTGGTTCTCTCTTTCTACCATGTGCCTCCTAGGGATCAAATTCATGTCATCAGGCTTACATCCTCTGCGCTATCTCACTGGCCCTCAGCTACGTCACTTCATGTCATCTTTCAGAAAGGATCGTGATGGTTCAAAGAGCATTTAGATATATGTTTCATACAACCACAAGTCCTCAGATATCTTCCAAAGACTTTCAGGCCAACTGATCTAGCATATACACTCATGGCATTGCCTAATGATGTGGGATTCCCTTCTGTATGCTGTGATGACCATCAATGAATAAAGAAACTGATTTGGACCTATAGCAGGGCAGAACTTAGCTAGGCATGGAAAACTAAACTGAATGCTGGAAGAAAGGAGGCAGAGGCAGAGAGAAGTCATGTAGCCCCACCGGAGACAGATGCTGGGAACTTTACCCGGTAAGCCACAGCCACATGGTGATACACAGATTACTAGATATGGGTTAAATTAAGATATAACTGTTAGACAATAAGAAGCTAGATCTAATGGGTCAACCAGTGTTTTAAATGATATAGTTTCTGTGTAATATTTCGGGGCTGAGCAGCTGGGAACCAACAAGCGACCTAATATGCAGTATAGTACAAACACAAAAATCTGACCCCAAACCGATTGCATTTCTCTTTCAATGTGTGTACATGTATGTGTGGTAAATGTATGTGTGCACATGTATGTGCAGGTATACACTTCCTCGTGTGCCAGCGTGTGTGCACATGTAGAGACCAGAAGTCAACAGAAAGTGTCATCTCTATCACTCTCCACCTTAATCTTTTTAAAGTTTCTTACTATGTTTATTTACTTATGTGAGAGCAGGGTTGCCCCATGGCGCGGGTGTGGAGGCCAGAGGATAACTTGCAGCAATTGGTTTCTCCCTGTCCACCACATGTATTCTGGACATTGAACTTGGGTCATCAGGCTTGGCAGTGAGTGTCCTTCCCTTCTGAGCCATCTTTTCTAGACAGAGTCTCTTGCTGAACCTGGAGGTCAGCATTTGAGTAGACTAGCTAGCCAGTAAGCTCCAAAATCTTCCTGTCTCTGCCTCCCCAGTGCTGAGGTTACATATATACACAACCACATCTGACTTTTATGTGAGTGCTGGCGGTCCCCACCAATGGCCTGTGGCTTGTCAAGCAAGTGCTCTACCCACTGAACCATCTCTCCAGTTTCAGTTATGCATTTATTAAATATATGTATACATACATACATACATACATACATACACCCTATCTTAGTTTAGAGAGCATAGCTCCTGCCTTTAATGAGTGAGGCCCTGGCTTTCCCTGGCATCACACGCACTCCAAGCATACACACTTCATCACATTTCATGCATTACATCATTACTTCCCATTGCATAGCCATAATACACAGCTATTACAACTCAGTGGGTGTCTACCTCTCCATTATCCTTATCCTATGGTTTTGTTGACATAAAACCATACAGCCGACCCCTGAGAAATAAAAGCCCTTCCTTTGAAGCTGTCAGTTGAGGGGGAAGCCTGGTGCTCTCTGGAAACATTGTCTCTCTTACAGAATGTCACAGAGTTGCTGCAGTGTGAGCACCTGTGAATCCCTCAAGGTGTCTTGACCAGATCTCGTACTTAGTGTTATATGGTTTGTGTCTGAATGTCCCCCAAAGGCCCACATAATAAAGGCTTAGTCCTCACTTTGATGTTACTGGGAAGTGGCAGAATCTTTAATAGATGGGGATGTCACTGGGAGTGTGTCCCTATGGAGGACTTTGAGACTGTTCCCTCCTCTCTCTTTGCTCCTAGAAACTCAGAGTTGAACAGGCTTCCTCTGCCAAGGATTCTCACTATGATGTATTACGCCACCACAAGCCCAAAGCCCTGGGACCAGATGGCCATGGGCTGAGACCTAGACCAGGAGCAATAGCAAGCCTTTATTGTTTGCCTTGGGTACCATCGCTGAGACCGAAAGCTAACTTGCCTGTGCTTTCTTATGGTCTTCACTCAGGGAGGGTTCTCTTGAGCACCCCTCGATGCTTTGGTCTTTCTGTTTATTAGGAAAGAGAGGGGGCTGCTGTACTTCTCTACTTATTTCTGCTCACCCTCAAAGCTGGCTTGCAAGACCTGTCTCATGTCATACATCTTTGGGGTGCTCCATGACGGGGCACAGTGGGCGTCACACGTATGTATGTGCATCCTTCTGAAACTGGACACCAGCTTCACCATTGCAAACAAATGCCAGGCTCTCCATCACCCACACCAGGAAGAAAAGCTTGGCTTTTAGGGTGACAGACTCTACTCTGTCACCTTGAAGGCCTTTCCCCTGCTTTACCACACGGCAAACTCATACCATCCTGGAGTCACGTCTGCACTCCTGCTCTGAGGCGTCCTGCCAAATATCGCTACATCAAGGTCAGGGTTACCCACTTCCCTAGAATCCCAACGTCCCCTTCTTCTCTGTCCTCTCTGCCTTTTCTGGGGTTCCCTTAGACTCCTTGGTGAGCATCTTCAAAGTGGGATCACCCACTTTGAAGCCATGAAGGGAACCAGTAAGTAAATTAAACCTCATCCCACACAGACATGCTCCCCACCCCACCCAGCAGCTCTCCCTGCTGCTCATCTTCAGTACCATGTGGCTGCCTGCTGTGGGCCTTGTGCCCGCTCGCCTGCCCAGTGGAGTCTGCCTAGAACTGTTGGTGGGGGAGCTTCTTCTTTTCATCACCACCCCCCGATGGATCCTAGCTATGAGAAGATGGACCCCTCCACCTCTCTTTTCCCTCCTGTGCCTAGCCCGGGATAGGGAGGTATGGACCTATGTTCTAAAAGATGACAATTCTACATGGAGCCTCAGGCCCTTGAGAGTGACACTCATTCTGAAAATGGACAGAAACCATTATGGTGAGCTCCTTTCTGGTCTTTTTGGCTGTGTGGGTCACCAGCCAATTCATGCTTGCTCTGACACTATCTGATTGGGAGCCTGGACAGGGCTTGCAGCAGGAGAGGGAAACAAGTAGTGGACGGATGCACACCAGAGGGATGCTCTCTGGTGGACGGATACACACCAGAGGGATGCTCTCTGGTGGACGGATGCACACCAGAGGGATGCTGTCTGGTAAATGGATGCATAACAGAGGGATGCTCTCTGGTGAACAGTTGCACACCAGAGGGATGTGCTCTGGTGAGTGGATGCACACCAGAGGGATGCTCTCTGGCCTCTAGCCTTGGCCACTGGAAAGGAGGAAGGGGAAGAACTGAACTGTATCCCATCACAGAGGGGGCCCCCTGGGGTCCCAGCCCCTTTCCCAGTTCAGATCATTCTAGTGTTTTGTCTGTGTGTGTTTCAAATTGCATAGGAGACAGGGGGATGAGTGGGGAGATGCAGAACTACAGACAGGAAGGACAGTGATGGCCTCTGTCCTTCCTTTTCATGCACTGATGCTGATGACATCACACCCACTGATGGGTGCTGGACTGACAACCCTCAAAAACAGTTGCTTCTGGAAGTCTGATGGTAGAATGAAGTCCAATCTTGAGATAAAGCCAGTGGGACAAACCTCAGTCCTCACTGAGAAACACGTTGTTAAATGCATTATCTAGGAGACCACTCAGAAATGGCAGAGCCAATATTACCAGAGCATGTGAAGTCAGCTGGTGTGTTTGGCGATGGCCAGATGCCCTCATTTTAATCCACAATTCAGTGCCTTTTGCACAGAACTCCAAAATGGCAAGAAATCAGTAAAGACTGTTCTCTAATAGATTATATTAATAAGAATGCACACTTCAGCTCAGAATGCACATTGACGCCCAGAGCTGCGGTGGAGACAGACACAAATCCCACCACCATCATGAGTATCCTAGGCTATGCAAGGCATGGCTCACCCGTCTTCACAGTGAGAGACAACCGTACTGTCTAAACCCAGTGCCCATCCTTGTCATGAGAGGTGGCCTGCCCAGGTGGAGATCAGATGTCGCAGTCAGTGAGTAACATGGCCTTTCATGCTCATGGGAGCTAGAGTTTTATAACGCGGTGATGGGCGGCACCACAGATTAGAGGAGCTGCCTATTGGGTGGTCAATGGGCTAGTTAATGTTCAAGTCACACCACAGACAGAGCGTAGACTCAGGCAGACAATGCTGACAGCAGACACAGGCATTTGATCCATCTCTCACACAGGTATCCAGGTAACTAACAAAGAAGAAAGTCTTACCCATTAAATACGCAACTCCCATCTCTCAGGATCTTGGCCTCTGCTAGAGGGGTATGTTCGGAAAGAAAAGCAAGTAGGAAGAAGAGATCAAAGGGATGGCTCAGAGGGTAGTAACGGTGTTCTACCCTCTTACTATGCATAATCATGAGGAAGGACCTGGCTTTGGATATCTAGAACCCACAAAAACTGATTGTGGCTGCTAGCAACTATGACCTCATCTCTGAGGGGCAAGGGGTAGAGACAGGAGAATTGCTGAGGCATGCCGGCTAGTCAGCCTAGATGAAAAACAGTGAGCTTCAGGGTCAGCGAGAGAGCCTGTCTCAGAAGAATAAGGAGGGGAATAGCAAGGATGCACACCCCACGTCCTCCTCTGGCTTCCACTTACACATGTACACAATACAAACACAAGAAATGGGGGCTCAATGGCATAGCGCCTGCCTAGCACATCTGAACCCCCAAGCTTGATCCATAGCACTGAAAACAACCAACTACAATGAAAATCACCAGAGAAACAGACTGAATTCTACAAAATGCCCCTTAGTCCCAACAGAATCACTTATTTTTTTCAATTGTTGAGCCTGAGAATCATCCCAGATGAGTAGCTGACTCTCCCATTATGACATGTACCAAGTGACAAAAGAGTTAATAGCTAAGGTCCCCTGCCCCTCAAGCAAGATCCCTCCCCTTGGGGCTTCTCAGCTAAATGTAGTTCCATCATCAGAGTTTCTCACAGGACCCCTGCAGCTCTCACCTGTCACTCTCCCGACAGGCTCTGACAGGGTCCAGATAGACTCCTCACTGCCACTCTGCCTTCAAGTATTTGTTGGCATGTCTAAGATAAAGATATCCCTTTCCTTCGGTCCCAGGATAGACCATTACTGTTTGCTAAAAGTCACAAGCTCTTGGTGTCTGATAAGACCCATGTTACCACTGAAGATATTGCCCTTGAAAAAGTGTGTGATCATTTTTTTGCACTGTTCTAAAGTCATAAGGTACAAGAAAACACATTTAATAGAAAAAAATGGCTTAAAGTATGCTGATGTTCTGTAGTTGTTGCGGAAGATGTCAGTGACTGGACGCCCTCATGGTCAGTGTTGCAAGACAGTGGCTCTTGATTCTCCTGGATCCAGTGTCCTCTGAGATCCTTACAAGGTAGAGCCACACAATGCCTGGCATCTAGGAGCTTTTCAGCGCATAGAGGTTGTCAGCATAATGGAAACGACCTTTTCTCAACACACAGTATTGGGAGTCAGGATTCCTTACTGTGTCCTTTGCCAAGCGGTGATTTCTAGGATGGCTCATAGCTAATAGTCGGAGGAGAGGACAGACCAAAACCCACGAGGAGAGTGTGTGAGAGAAGAGACACAAGTGAGACAGCTGATATGATGAAATAATCAAGGCTTCTTTTAAGAGGGTTTCAGGCTCAAATCCTCAAATGTGTTTAATACAGTGTAGGGCATGAATGGGGAGAGGCAGGGCTGAAGGAAGAAATACAAAGGGTCCTAGCTAGAGGTAGAATTACCCTAAAGGTAAAGGAAGCACTGCTACAGACCCCTAGTCTGCCTGGCTTGCTCCAAGGCTTGGAAAGCTGAGCCCAGCAATGTGGACACCGTGTCACAGGCACCCACCCCACCTCGCTCCTACTGTATAAGGCTTCAGAGCCCACAAAATGTGTTTCTGTTAGTGGTCCCAACCCCACTGTGATTTCCTTCAGACAGACTGTAACTAGTGAGGAGAGAAAGGAGAAATGCCGATGGAAGGGTGACCAGGAAGGCAAATTGCTGGGCCTCTGGGGCCTGTTCTTAATCTGCGAAGAGAGAGACTGGACTCAAATTGGTCAAAGATGATTTCAAAGTCATCTTCCAGTTCTAAGACACTTTGTGACTACAGATTTGTCAGATCCTGAATGTCATTGTGAAGATGGAGTAAGACCTACTAAATTCATGGAAATCCAAAGGCCGTCCCATATCATCTCTGTGAGGAGTATGTGCCCTGGAAGCCGATTGTCCCCGTCCCCACCAGCTGACCCTCTCAGTGCCAAGCCCACAGCCACACATTCAGGCCTCCCTTGGCCTCTCCCTAAAAGTCAACATTTTCAAGCACTCCAGGGTCCCTGGAGCAGGAAAAAAATGGCCCAGAACCTGTGTTTGATGGCTCTGGAATAAACCTGACAGCCGTTGGCATGTGAGTCTCTGGGCTGAGGCAGGGGTAACTCCCTGGGTGGGAAGAAATAAAGGCCACTTCACTGGATCTGAGAGAAGCGAAACAAACTCCCCACTGTCCACCAATGCTGCGTCTTTGCTAATGAACACTGAATAACTCACCTACTAAATCATTTTAGTGGCATTTCTGTTGGAATATTCTAACGGCCTGTTTGCTTTCTAAACATAACACAGTTGTGGCAATAAAAACGAAGTTGAGAGATAAACTCTACTGCTTGATGGCATTCAGGTTACCTTTGGAAAATATCACTTAGATTTACTGCAAGCCAGCTAAATGTGCATGCCTCCCTCCTAGGGAAATCACACTCAGTAGATCTTGGCCGGCCTCTGTCATTTTTATTGCAACTGTTGGGGCTTCCAAGAGGGGAAATGTGGTCTATGCTCCAGTCCAGCTCAGCATGAAATCCTGCTTCCAACACTGCTGCATTACTTTAAATCTTTCTTTTGTCTCTGGTTAACTAAGAGATACAAGGGAAACGCAGCAGGGACCCTGGTCTCCAGAGAATTCTAAGCCTCAGGAGCTGCTCAAGCCCACAACAGCAATGCTGGGTCATAAACCACCACCACCACCACCTGTATCAAATCATATACACACTCTCTGCTTGACTGACACACAGGGAGCTGTGCAAACAGTCCCGGTGCTGATCCAAAGCTCATGTTGCTGTAATCAGAGACACAGATGAAATGATTCTCAAGCTGTATTGGATAACACAAACAAGAAGGAGCATCAGCTGTCGGTGAATCCTTGGTTCTATGTTCCTTGGGTATATTTTTGAACGTCGTTCTTTGCTCTAGTTAAAAAAATACAAAAGTTTTAAGTGTTTACAATCATTTTTGTCGCCTTAGGAGTTCCTAATGATTATAAGCATCTACCAGCCTAACAACAGAAAAGACAATAACTAAATACGGTGAGGAAGCGGGCCTCAGTGTCACACATCAGTTGCTACATGCATTCTTGGGTCCCTGACCATCCAGTTGCTCTCTGCAGAATACAGTTTCTTGCATCCACTGATGCTAGTCTTGGCTCCTTGAAACACACATGCAGAACTGGTGTGTGTTTGAGTTGTTCTTGTCTTGGATTTGAAGTGAGAAAATGAGGTCTTAACTTGCTTTCTTGGTTCCCCTTGTAACTTAGAGGACTGACAACTCCCACTGGTTACAGTGAATTCCCAGATAATGCTGGTATACGTGGGGCTGGAGCCCATGCCCTTGGCTTTGGTGGCCAGGGCTGCTGTGTTGAATGGTTTGAATGTTACCATGCTGTGTCTTTTCCAGTCTTTCTTTTTGGAAGACTGGCCATCATCATGGTTAGAGTTGGGGGACTCGCCAATGGGCTCAAGGAAGCCTCCACTGTTATTTTCTATTCTTAGCTTGGGCAAGCTCTTTCCTCAAACACAATGGGTTAGAGTCTCTTCTGGTAGCCATAGATTACAAAGGATGTAATCTATAACATGTGTAATTACACTAGAACTGAAAAGATATTTTAAAGATCTATTGTATTATTTATGAGCATGTGTGTGTGAAAGTACGTACATGCACGTACACATATGGGTGCCTTCAGAGGCCAGAGGTGGGTGTTAGACACCCTGGAGCTGGACTTAAAGTTGAAAGGGAGTGGATGGGATTTTTAGAACAATGACGCTCCATTGTGTGACACATACATATACCCAATGACAGATAGGGATCAGCGCTCGATACCTGCTTGGCATGATACATGCCACTGTATATATAATATACAATATATAGTATATGTATATAATATGCGTCCAACATAGATTTCAAACAGAAGGCATGAAGACTAATGTCAGTTATGAGCTTTAGCTAACATTAATGTATTGATCTTGGCTTACAAATGAACCACACAAATACAAGATGCTGATAAAGAGGAGAGTGGGGAGAAACGGAGAAATGTAGAGAATCTTTTGGGTTCTTGCTCAGATTTTTTTGTATGAAGCTAAATGTCTTTGGAATAAGCATGGCAGAGATGTTCTGGAGAAGTAGATCTGGACCAGGACTCTGGGGTCCAGGCCTTTAGCTAGCCTGCCCAGACCACTGAGCACAGACTGTGATGCAGTACACACCACATCACAGCTGCTCCGAATCTCCTGGCCATCATCTGGAGCCAAGAAGAATAGCACAGTCGGTTGACCTCACAGGGCTGCCCGTGTAGTACAACCATGAACATAAGTACCCTGTAGAGAATAGTGTCCTGCCCTAAACACACTCAGCTTACACTTATTTCTAAGAGTACAGTGTCTTCGGCCCAGCTGTTATGAAATGTTCGGGTAGGAGCAAGCACACTCTCTATGGAAACAATGTAAACAGCAGGCGGTGGGGCAACATCGAGCTGGCCCCTCCAGGCGCTAAAACCGTTGCCTTTTTTTTTTTTTTTTTTTTAAATATTTATTTATTTATTATGTATACAATATTCTGTCTGTGTGTATGTCTGCATGCCAGAAGAGGGCACCAGATCTCATTACAGATGGTTGTGAGCCATCATGTGGTTGCCGGGAATTGAACTCAGGACCTTTGGAAGAGCAGGCAGTGCTCTTAACCTCTGAGCCATCTCTCCAGCCCCCGTTGCCTTTTGAGGGGCCCACATCTAAGCTACCACAGGAAAGTTCCATGGGATCATCATGGGTCGAACCCTCAAAACACTTCCATAAAAAGATTCTGGAGGCCACAGGGCTGCTTTTCTTCTCTGGCCCACTATAGAAACAGCCCAGCCCTTTATCTGTAAGTGATGAGACATAGCACTTGTACAAACACGAGTTTCCATTTGGAAAATGACCTGCCGTTCTCAACAAGGTTCATTCCCCTCAATTTGTAGATACAGCTTCCTCCCCACCCCCCGCCACCTCCAGGAAGGACAGAAACTCTGTAAGATAAAGATGCAAGAGACAGCGCTCAGGCAGCACCAGGCTCTGTATGATCCAGAGACAGGAAAATATTCCACCAATATCCATTTTTGATTACCAAAAGAATGAAGAAGAAGAAGCACCATTTACTGGGATAATTATTTTGCCAAGCAAAAAAGATGCAGTCATGGAGTGACCGCAACGGTAACTTTTAAAAGTCACTTTGTGACAAGTCACTTTCACGGCTGTTTGTCAGGCCTGGCGCGTGGCCAGTGGCAGGAGACTGCATGGGCAACGCTGAGCAAGACGTAGCAGAATGCCATACAGTCACCCACTCTTCTGCATGCTGTTATTTATATAAACAATGACAGCTGTGAAAAGCCTCGAAGTTGGAGAGTCCGGCGGATGAACGCACGAGGACTCAGGTCCCGGGAGGCCAAGTCAGCAAGTGGATGTTATTGTAAAGCTTGGTGATGTTTGGTCAGTGTTATGCTTTCGTCGGCTACACAGGGGTCCTAACTTAAGGGAAACAAATGGTCACGGTGACCTCGCTGGATTAGATCCCTCGTACTGGGAGAAAACCAAAAGGAAGAAGATTTTCGTGGTTGTCCTGAGTTCCAGCTCCACCTACCTCTTTGGTCACAAAAGTGACGGGTCCTGAAACATGGCCTGTGTGCCCTGTCCTAGGTTGGTTCTCTTAATCTAGAGAGTCAACACCATAGCTGCGACTTCCTGCCAAGCGACATTTTCTCTCTGGACCTTTGCACATCACTCTTCTCTCAGGAAGAAAGCAGGCCTCTGTTGTCTGCTGACTTTGCAAAGACAAAGTTTCATTCTCTCCCTAGACCTCCCCATGCCTCGGAATTTGTTCTCCCTCTTCAATGGTCATGGTGACTTACATCTTTTTATTTTATTTGATGTGCACTGACATTTTGCCTGCATGTATGTGTGAGGATGCCAGATGCCCTGGAACTGGAGTTACAGACAGTTGTGAGCTGCCATGTGGGTGCTGGGAATTGAACCCAGGTCCTCTGGAAGAGCGGTCAGTGCTATAAATCCCTGAGCCATCTCTCCAGCCCTGTGACTTATATCTTCTAGCACATCTCTCCCCTGCCTGTCAAATCCCCAACTTCCCCCCATTGCATGATGCTTTGGGAATCTTAGATTTCCCCCTAAGCCAAAGCTTCTAACAGAGACGAAAGATAACAGTTCCTACATAGTCCCAGGAGAGCCATCACCAAGACAGTCCTTCATACTTTCTGCTTTCCCTCCTTCTCGGAATAAAATACAATCCATTGTTTTTCTCGTCAGCCTTGGTCCAGGCAAATCCCTTCTTACTGAGGAATTCTTTGCCCTGCTTGGTTAGGTCTCATCGCACTAGCTCACGTTGACCTCTTCTGGCCCGGGGAAATCTCAGGGATGACAGACACACAACAGGCAAGGGAATTAAGTCATGTATCGTTTACACAGTTTTTACCCTAGGGCTCTAATGACTATGCCAGGCGCTCCCAAACTCATCCTTGCAGCTTTTCTGCCTTGGCCTTATGACCCTGAGGAGTCACAGGAACCCCCCTGCTGCCTCCACACAGAACCAGAGCTGGGAAATCTCAGCCCTCAGCTCTGGGATAATTGCAGCCCTGGGGTACCACTTGCAGAGGCTAGGGAGCAAGAACACCTCAGAAGTCTACCAGGCTGTTCACAACGGTGCAGGACCCCTAGAGACACCACAAGGTGGTTGGTCAAGCTCCCTGAGGGATGCGCCCATTGGTGCTGATTAAACCCTACCATTCCAGAACTTTCCTGTTCCCTGCCTTGGTGGGGGAAGGGGGGAAACAGACACAAGTAGAGTGGAATTCACACCTGTATTTGCCAGTCATTCATTATATTGCCTTTTCCCCAGGCAATGACAAGTGCCAGTGCCGATTAATGATTCATGTCCTGTCTTTTGTGTGTCCTCAATAAATATTTGCTGATCTGGCCCAGAGTTAAATCTTAATACCCAGGGATCTCTCAGGCCTGCTCTGCGTTCTTAATCCTGGAGACAGAGACGATTTGAGCTGGCAGAAACAAAGAATTTGTCCCGCTGCACTTGTGGGTAACGATACCTCGAGAGAGTGTTCGATGTAGAGCCAGCCTGGAAATCAGATGGCGGTGACCCCTCCGAGTCATCCGTGTGTGCACAAGTTCCAAGGAAACCCAGCAACCCTTCAGCTTCACCAAAGTCTTTTTGGATTAGGCCCTGAGTCCAATTCATCTGAAAGTCCTTAACTTGTTACCAAGAAAGCAAAGATCTGAGGCTTCTGTGTCCTAGGGCCCAGCACAGCTGCCCTGAAGAGAAGCTGGGGCTGCACAGAGAACGGTCAGGATGAGGTCTTGCTCTAGACAAGTGAAGAAACCTACGGTGGCCGGTGGCCGAGCTGTCACAGGGCAGCTGACTGCACCACGTCCAGGTCCTTCTTCTGCCACACTCCCCTAAAAAGCACAGACTCCTTCCATCTCCTCCAGATCTACCTCACTCCCCATATAGGTGATTAGTCTGTTTTCCTCAGCAGTGCCCAAAACAAACAGCCTCCCTTCCAGCTCTGGCCTCAAGCTAAGAATAAACAGATCAATCAACCCTGGGGGAAAGCAGCAGCCTAGTGAAAACCCACAGACAATGAGCCCTCTGGACTTGTCAGGCAGGAAAAAATGTAAGGGATTTTAGGTCCCTTTAATACTGCTATTTGTTAGATAGAATCTGAGAATCTCTACAGCAGGCAGGATCCTCAGCTCAACTATCCTTATTACAGATGAGAAAATTAAGGCCTACGTCTTCAGGGCTTTTAATAATGTAGAATTGAGCCCAGTATGTCCATTTCTACACACATTTCTAGATTCATTTTTCTTTTGTTGAATCACAAGGCACAAACAACAGAGCCACAAAATTCTGGATGGGGAGGACAGAAAATCCAAATCAGCCCTGAAATGCAGGAATCGTAGATCACCGCCAACAGCTGCAATCTGTGCTCCTGACTGGGGGCATCCATCACTGGCCGCTGGAGCCCCAGCCAGGGCTCTTAAAGGAAACACACAAGGACACAGGGAGAACTCAGACCTCTCGGCTTCTTCGAAGGGGTAGTGGTATGGACAATCAAGTGGCTTTTGGTTTGCCAACCCCCCTTCGAATCATGCTTTGTTTGGGTCACACTGAAGTATTACACCCAAAGCGGCGATGGTGGCGTATCACCGTGAAGACAATCAACATGAATCTAGCTATTTTGAAGCTTGCGGTAGAATGAAGGGGGAGAGCTGAGCTTTGCTTTATAAATGCAAGGACAAAGAAAGAAAGAAAGAAAGAAAGAAAGAAAGAAAGAAAGAAAGAAAGAAAGAAAGAAAGAAAGAAAGAAAGAAAGAAAGAAAGAAAGAAAAACCAGCTTGGAATTATGTTTTAAAGCAAGTCCAGTATGAGAAAAAGGTAGCAAAAGGGGCCGAAGCCCGTTCAAAGAACAGACCTGAGAATCACTAAGTCATTGGGAGAGCTAATCGTAGACTCATTTCTCATTTCAATAAGCAGCGTGGGAGATACCAGAATGCTACTGGGTCTGAGCAGCCATCCTCGTCTGGGGCATAGAGTAGGCTGGAGCCAGTGAGGTGACGCTGTGCTATGTAGCTTATTAGCATAGTTTGAGAACTTAGTTCAGCTAGCGTTCTGTTTACATTTTTGGAGTTAATAATATACTTTTAGTGAAAATCTACTTTTATTGGAGTAATATAGCAGAAAATTGGCCATTTTGACTGCTTTTAAGTGTACATTTCAGTGGTGCTGATTTCATTTCCGTGCTGTGCAGACATCCTCACCATCCGATGCTGGAACACTCATCTCACACTAGAACTCCAGCATCCCATAATGATAGCTAATGGGGGTGGCAGACACAGAACCCAGGAACCTCCTGCCATTTTAGCATGAACTATGTATCAGCCAGGAAATTCAAACCTAAGAGAGAAATGGAAAACTATTTAATGGGTAAGACATTTATTTCTCCCACTTTTAGGAAACTGATGAGGCCACCACCCAGCTCAGCACTGACACTGAGGAGCAGGAGATTGTCATCTAAACTCAGAAACAGTGTCTTATCTGGAGCTCACAGTCCAGCCAGGGCATAAGAGAGACTTGTCATCTCACACTGGTGCAGCACAAAGTTTTCTCAGCCCCATTTGCCCGTTTGTCCATAACATTTATCAACTAAACAAACCTAACTCGGTGTTCCCAGGCACTAACCAGGCTCTGGTTAGGGTAAGATCTTACAGGTAAGAGCAGCCATTGATTCTTCTTACCCCCAAAGAGACGGTCACATAGTTAGGGATGGGCTACACAATCATGCCTTCTGTGACAAAAACCCCAGTAGCTGGCAAGAGTAAACAGGCTCTGACTGACACAGAGGGAGAGGTTGAACCCAAGCAGAAAACACCATTCAGATAGAGGAGGTGGAGAGCCACCAACATGGCAAGGGAGAGGCTTGTATTCTAACGACAGCTACAAGCTTTGTGGTGACTCAGATGAGGACAAGGTTGGGTAGTTTCAGGGAATGGAGCAGTCTGCCTAGCCCCTGCTGCCTGGATCAGAATCAATGCTGATACTCCACTACACAGTGAGACCAAGTCCCAGGCTGCAAAAGATGCCACAGTGAAGCAGGGAACCCATGGGATGCCAGAGCTAACATTGAGACAATTAGAGGATGCAGTGTTGAACCAGTTCCTGCAAGCATGGGTCCTAGTGATGGCTGTGACCCCTTGGCCACGTGAACAAATCCCACTAACCCTGCAAGACCTGTTTTCTCCTATGGGGGTGGCAGTGGCAGTGTCTATAATACTTGCCACAGCTCCGGGCCTTCTGATATAAAATTACACACACAAAAAGAGGGAAACGTGAAAGATCTGGATGCTATTCACATGAACGCTTTCCAATAGCTGCTAATGGCAGAGTCTTGGGGACAGGAGGGAGGAAGGAATTAGAATTTTTTAATCTCCTTCTCAAAGGTGGGAGGAGGGGGGCAAAAGATTTCTGTATTTATGTAGATTAAAAATCTCATTTTGTTGCTTGACTCATTTCGGGTTCCTTGAAAGCTCCTGTGAAAGCTGATTAGCACACACAGGTTCAGATAATTTCCCCAGAGAGCTAAACAAATTAAAATATATTTTTTAACTCTGAGCACCTGACACGGGCCATCAGTTGCTTCCTTGGTACAAGTTCCATCTTGTCACTTCAGTCCTAAGATGGGCACTAAGCGATACTTACCTGGCAGGAAGCAACAGCTCAGGAAGTGGATGAATGGAATTCCAAAGTTCCAGTCTGCACCCGCTCGCACCCCTTCCAAGATAGCCACCTCCAGCCCTCAGGCAGGTCTGCTCTGTAGAGTCTATGCAGATGGACCAAATTATCAAGCACCCTCTCCCTAAGAGACCTCTAATCCAAGTGTAATATAGCTGTAACCCTATGTCGATCCAGCTTGGTTGATTCTGCCTTAGGATGATTCTCCAACAAGGCAGGCGCCACTGACATCCACAGAGCTGCCTGTGAGGATGCCACAGGGGTCGCCAGCCGGAGCAGCACTCATGGCTTTATCAAGCACATACCATCACGTTGTCATCATGAGAATCTCCAGTCCCACTGAGGGCCACTCGATGTCACAAGAGCATTTGCTTAGCAGAGGCTGGACTGAGAGAAGTGGGGTACCTACAGGAGTGGGGTGGGCAAGGGTGATTCGAAGCTGCTGCAAAGCCAGTCCAGTTCTCTGCTTCCCTTTGCTCGCTAACGACGTCTGCCTGCCCCAGGACCCAGGACCCCAGTTCTCATCTCCCTCTCTGGTTGCATGCTGGTGTTAAGACAACCGCTCCGTAGAAGTTCCTGGCGTGCATACGGAACTAGAGAGAAAAGGAGGGGCGGCGAGGGAAGCCAGAGTGGAGTGTCAAAGGACTGAGGCTTCCGCCCCTGCTCTGAGACTTGCAAGCTATGCATGATGCCAGGAGAGTGCTTTTTGTAAATTGCAACAGGCTGTGGGAAAATGAGAGGTTCACTTGCAGCCACACTGCAGCCAGCTCCCCCGGCATGGATTCCCACACATCTCAAAGGCCCCTGTAAATATTCTGCTTCCTGTGAGCTTGCTCCCTATCTTTTTAGGTCATCTACAACCTGCCTCTACCCCACACAGGCCCGTCACCCCTCCATACACCCACACCCACATATACACGCCCCCTCTCACACAAACACACACACCAGGGACAGAAGCCTTCCATACAAAATAAAGCTGTCTGAATTACCTCCCAAGATGAGGCCCTACCCTATTTCTTCTTCACCACAAGAGTCAACGGATGATCTGCTTTATTTATTCAGATTTGAGTCTTGAAAACGTCACGTCATTTTCTGATGATGTGACCTTAAACAAGGCTGGTTGCTGACTTCTACACCCAATTCCCTTAGCATGTTATTATGACGTCTAAGTGAATTTCTGTGTGTAAAGTGAATATTACCATTGGTTATGATTACTTAAGGCTAACAGGTTAAGAGCCCTACGGAGCTTCCCACCCCTCTACGGCAGCAATTAGAACACCTTTGAACCCAAATATTTGCCTCTGGAAAGACAAACTAGTTTGATTAGTAGTGCCCAAGACCCACAATTTTGTGCATATATAATATTTATGTTAGAGGTCTCCTAAAATCAAAACTAATAGAATGGACTACACAGGTAGGAGAAGGAGATTTGGGGCTGGAGAGATGGTTTAGCAGTTAGGAGCATACACTCTCTTGCAGTGGACTGGAATTCAGTTCCTAACACCACAAGGGACAGCTTACGACCGCCTATAATCTAGCTACGAGGAATCCAAAACCCTCACCTGGCCTCTTTGGACAGTTGCACATATGTAGTATCATGTATGTGCACACACACACACTCAGGCACACACACACCACACACACAGCACAGTTCAAGTTTATATTTTAACGAGGCAGGTTTATTTGTAAATAAAACATTTGACCATTGTGTTGGTCAAGTTTCCATTACGGTAACCAAATACCTTGAAGCATCGCCAACTTAAAATCAAAAGGCTATATTGGCTCAGCATTTCAGAAGTCTCAGCTCATGACTGATTGATCGCTCCTGTGACTTTCAGGCACGTAGTGAAGCTACATGTCACAATGGAAGCACAGTAAAACAAGCTCCCCTCATAGCAGCCAAGAAGAACCCAGGGACCACTGTCCCCCCAAAGCCCTTTCAGAGTATTCCCACAGTAGGCTAAGACACCCTGTCTAGGCCCCACCTGTTAAAGGGTTCACCTCCCTTCAGTATTACAAAGGTCGACTCTGAGTCTCTAGGAAGTTTCCAGAGCCAACCAAAGTACTTGCCTGGATCTCATGATCTTATCTTCCATCTGTCCCTCAGTTCCCTGTCATTCCCTTCCAAACTGCCATTGGATTGATCGGCATTTTAAGAGTCTGTTATCTGCACAACACTTACCACATCAGAATTGCCCTTGGAGTGTCACCAAATGTGTCTATTTAAAGGAGACCACAGAGCCCTCCAGCTCTCCTCCTCAGAATGACAGGAATGTGGGGACAAACTGCCTATCCTCCTGGTCCACACTGCTCCCCTGTCCCGGAGCTGCCATAGTAGACTACGTGGAGATGTCTGTGCAGTGGTCTTCAGGGTGGACTGCACAACACAGGCAGGTCGGATGGTGGTTTTGAAGTGCAGACAGACTCGGGAGTTAGCCCCTGCCTCAGAGCTGAGCTTGCAGACTAAGTTAACTTTCGCGAGCAGGGGTGGGGCAGAGGGTGGGTCTAGAGGAAGGAGATGGTTCAGTACACCGCCTTTGGGATGTTTGGAAGGAAGGAAGGAAGATTCAAAACAGATGGGGGAAAGACAGTATTTGTTTGATGTAGGAAGTAGGTGTGGTGTTAACATCATCCCCTACATTTCTACACACTGAAATATTTTTAATCTTACTAATATGCTTACTTAAAGAATTCAAGAGAATCCACTACTGCCACTTCACTAAACCAGTATAATTTCTAACCGCATTATAAATTCTTATCCTTATTCCCAAAGATAGGTGTGGCTTTTTTTTTTTTCCAGTAGCAGCAGCATAGGACGGAGATCAATATAGAAAGTCACAACTGGTCAAAATGCAGAGAACAACAGACTGTGGGGTTGCCCAGCCACCAACTGAGACATCTATATCATAAACCCTACACCGGAAGCTCAGGGAACATCCAGGATGTGGGCAGAAAGATTGTAAGAGCAAGAGGACATTGATGGGACAGCAGCTGCAAGATAGTGTCTTTATAGAAGCTGCACTCGGGAAATCTCAACAATATGGTTGCCAAAATAAAACCTAAAAATGACACCACCGACTGTCATGCCAAAGTGAATGGGGGAATTCTCACAAGGCTTCACTCCTAGAAGAAGCGCTACAGGTAATTAAGGATTGCGGAGAAAAGGGAAACCAGGCTCTTCAGGATGCTCTAGGGATGTGCTCCTTGGTAGATGATTAGCCAATCCTAAGAGGTCATCCCTAAACACATATGAGACACATTAAATGATCTCATCAGGTTGAATGTATAAATTTATATGCATACTTCTATAACAATGATAATTAAAGAATAAGAGCCATGAATTTGAGCAGGGGTGGGGGTACAGGAGTAATTGGGGGATGGCAGGGGAATAATGTAAATACAGTATTCATACATGAAATTCTTATTTAAAAAAACTTTTAATTAAAAATATCAGCTTAAATCAAAGATTCCTACTGAAGATGAACTTTGACCTGAACCAGACTGGAAGAAGCTTCTCTGGCTCCACTCATTGGCAGAGCTGCAGGGGAGCAGAGTGGGGAGCTAATTTACCCTCCAGCTCACAGTTCCTCATGGCTGAAAGGGATTCAAGTGTTTGCACAGACTTCTGGCCTCCTCATCCTTCTTTGTCATGGTCCCATGTATGACAGCTTTGTTTACAACCAGGAAACACTGCCAATCTCTTCAAAGACAACTGTACCTATCAAAAGCACATTACCTCATCCTGACAAACTAATGTCAAAGATAAGGAACCTGAAGGGTGCCTCCAGAAGTTAATTGACACTAATTTGAATAGTTACCACGGTTACATGATAATACCCTGTGTGGTTTTGATAGTTTTTTTTCCCCCAAAAAAAGTCTTTCTACATTTACTCCTTAATTGCTTTCTAATGGCCCCTGTGAAGGAGGCAAGGAAAGGCAGTGTCATGCCTGGGATCATCCCTAATCAAATCCAATCCAGTCACTCTGTCAGGTGACAGAAACTCATTGTGTACTCATCAGGTAGGGTAGGCCAGGTGCTGTGTAGGATGCTAACACAGCCAAGCAAGCTCTCTGGCCTTAAGGAGTCCTCAATCCCACACAGATAAATAAAACAATAAATGCAATGATAAAGACAGCATAATGCCGGTCATGAAAAGGGCTGGAAGAGATGGAGGAGGGAGCTCTTGTCTGGAGGGAGAAGATGAATCCAGAAGGTGGGGGCCAGGATGTGACACTGAGTGATGTACAGGCTGATGTAGAGGGAAGTCCTATACAAACAAAAGGCCATTGGAAAAGACCAAGGGAAGCTGGGTCTCTTAGTCTTGTATTTCAAAGGCAATGAGCAGACGTTAGAATTCAGACATACTATATTCCACATTGTAAAAACTTTATTGAGATGTGATTCACATCTGTATAAGTCACCCACCTAACGTGCACAATTCTACATTTTTTAGCATGTTTATAGAGTTGCATAACCATCATCAGCTTTAGAATATTTTCATTTTCCCTGTAAGAAACTCCAGATTTATGTGTCAGCTGTTCCCAGATCTGCCCAACAACCACTCACCTACACCATGGTTATAGACTGGACTCTTTAAACTCTATGCAACCAGAATCGTATGTCCAGCCCTTTGTATCTGGCTTCCCTCTGTTACCAAACATGCTCTGTGAATGAACTCACACATAATTTCTTCTTATTGCCAAATAATATTCCACTGTGTGCCACATTTTGTTCGGCAGATAGACTTTCGGGTTAGACTTCCACTGGGTACATCACAGGACGTGTCTGTAGTGTAGCGTGATGCCACCTTTCCGGAGGAGCTGGCTCAGCCCACGGTCAGGAGGAGCCCATTTCTACACAGGGACTGAGCGATCATTTAAGCCACAGAAACAGCTGAGATCCACATGTGCACAGTCTGTGAAAGGAAACTAAATGCCCCCCAATCCAGAACTTCTGCTTAGTAGAAAATCAAAAATGCTCATAATTACCCCAAAGCCACCTGACCAGCGGGGAAGGATGAGGGAAGAGAGGCAGGATGCAAAACCAAGGGCAATTCTACAACTCTCCCTCGAAACTTGGAGGAAATGTGTGGCCTTGGGAACCTAAAGCAGATGTCCTGCACACCTTGGCAGCGGCTAGCGCTGGTGAGAGACTCGGAAGCTGCACCTGCAAGTCTACTCAATAGCTAAGCCACAGTGGGCACAACTTAAGAGGAAAGAGAGCCTAGAAAGAAGTGCATGAGAGATGTCTGTGTGAGGAAAGGAAGGGATAAACCCAACATGAAAGAAGGCAGGGAGCAGAAACATGAGAAAGCGCCATGCTTCAGAAAGCAACAGCAGTTAGCATTCATAATTCATAGGGTTTCCACGTGAGTGGTTCGAAGTGCCCACGCGACTGTCCCATTTCATCGGAGGCTCACCATATAACTATGAAGGATAGCCAAAGGAAGCTTTTCACAGAATGGAAACAGAGCCGCAGTTCCAAGATGATCTCTTTTTAAGCTCACGAAGGCTCACAAAAGAGTCTTTTAATTAGTAGCTGGCTTGATAACCAGCAAGTTGTTGGCCACATTGGACAGAGTGGTCTCAACCAACTGCAGATGGCAAGAGTAAGGAACTGGGTGTGGCAAAGTGGTGATCTTAACTTTCAAAATGTTAGACACTGACATAGGAAGAGAGCTCAGTCATTAGGACATTTGCTGTGCAAGCGACAAGCTTGAGGACCAGAGTTCAGATCCTCAGAACCCACAGCAAAGCTGGGTGCGTGTGGTAGCCTTGCACTAATTCTGACACTTGTGAGATGAGGGATCCCTGGAGCAAGCTAGCTAGTGAGACTAGTCATGTCCCAAAACTCTGGGTTCAATGGAGAGAGCCTGCGTCAATAAATAAGGTGGAGAGTAATTGAGCAAGGCTCCAGATGTCAACCTCAGATTTTATACTTCCTCACATGCATGTGTACTTGTGTGAGCATGCACTCACTCACACATACACATGCATACACACCATACCACACACATGCACATGAAAAAAAAACTGGAAAAAAAGGAGAGGGCAATGGATGGAGATCTAGGACCACAATGAGTAGCTTGCAGGATGATCAAGGAACACCTAGGTTTTATTTATATTTTTATATAAATATATTTATATTATATTGTTTGTGAGCTCCTATCAGGCCAAGAAAATTCCTTAGAAAAATCATGGAGGTGAGGAGTGTCCAGTACCAAGGACAAGAATGGACATTCAAATAATCAGCGACAGGGTTGAACCTAAAATATGACACCAATTCCATTTTGTGCCGTTAAGACATACCTTCCTGAATAACATCTACCTCCAGTCCCCAGTGGAAGGGAATTCACTGAAATGTCTGCCAACAGCCATCAAGCCTTTCTCTAGTCTTGTTGAGCAGCTGGACTAGCCAGAGGAGAGGGGTGCCCTGGGGTGTTTGGGGGCCTCTATGGCTAAAGCCTCCAATGGGCGTGTGTCAAAGCTTTATGCTCTGCCCTTAAGAATGAATGAGACTGAAATCACCTCAGACCTGTTAGTTATTATGTTTTGCTTCACTTCAAAAGGCAGTTGTGCTGGCTCGTTTTAACCGTCAACTTGACACAACCCAGAGTCACCTGGAAAAGAGTGCCAACCGAGAAATTATCCAGATCAGGTTGGCCTGTAGGAATATCTCTGGGAGACCATCTCTGTTGTTGTTTGAGATGGGAAACCACCCTGCCACCCCTGATTGCGGGTAGCACTGTTTCCTGGGCTGGGCCCGAGCTGGGTAAGAATGAAGAATGAGAGCTGAGTATAAGGAGCAAGTGGAGAGCATGGATGCACTGTTCCTCTCTGATCTTGACCCTAGAGGTGATGTGACCAGCTGCTTGAGTTCCTGCCTCAACTTCCCCTCAGTGATGAACTGTAACTTGGAACTGGAACCCCTTCCTCCCCTAAACTGCTTTTAATTAGGATATTTTGTCACAGCACCAGAGGTGAAACTACAGCCACAGCGAAACACGCGACCCCCTGTGTGTGGCTTCTTTATCAGTGGCAATGAAACGCTCTTTATCTACACTCCCTGCGATGTGACCTTGCTTCTCTGCCAGCTTCCCCACTCCAGGGTCCTCATTTGAAGTGGGAAGCAGCAGAGTTGGAGAACTTTCTAGCAGCCATTGATCAGAAAGGTGTCACATTTGCTAGGGGAGGGAGCTGTACCTGCCTGAAGTGTCATGCACCCTATGGTGTCGTGATAGAGGAAGGAGCACGTGACAATTTTAAATGCCCAGTGACTTGGGAAAGAGGGCAGAAGATGTGGTGTGGCTCAAGTGGCAGTGGATCCGTTTTGTTAGTGCTTTCTCTAAGAAAGAAGTTTCTTCTGGCGTCAGCTTTAGCAGATGACCTGCTCTCTTCACAGTGCTTTGGGTATGCAAGCAAGAATCATCCAGACGCAAACAATCAACAAATCCAAATAAATTCTGCTAAGACCCCAAAGTAAATATAAGCTAATAAACTAAATTCAATGTCAGGACCTTTTCTCTCTCCAGATGAGGGAATTCAGTTCTATCAAAGTAAAGCTGGCTCAAGGTCATTCAATATGTTAGAAGAAATGAGCCTAGGACATAGAATGTCCTAGTTTATCCCATCTTCTCATTCATCCAGTGCCTTAGGGTTTCTAATGGTGTGAAGAGGCACCATGGTCAATCAGAGATTCAGTCCATCATCATCATCATGGTGGGAAACATGGCAACATGGAGACGAAACGGTGATGGAGAAGGAGCGGAGAGTTCTACATCTTGTAGGCAACAGGAAGTCAATGAAACACTGGGTGATATCATGAGTATAGGGAACTCAAAGCCCACCCTGCAGTGACACACTTCCTCTAACAAGGCCACACCCACTCCAACAAAGCCACACCTCCTGACAGTACCACTCTCTATGAGATTATGGGGGCCAAGTTACAGTCAAACTACCATATCCTGTAATGACCATGTACTGTCTCGACTGCCATATTGTCCTCCATGTTCTGGGGAAAAATAGCAAAGTTTCCTGCTATGCTGGGAAATCCCATGTTTACCTATGTTGACTAAAGAACACAGGGGATGCAATGGTGGGGTGATTCTCCTTGGTACAGGAGGATAGAAACTCTGTGTTCACAGTAGCTCAGCATTGTAGGAAGATGTGTTGATCACAATCTTAATTAACACTTACAGGTAAACAATCAGACACAGGAAGGCAGAAAACAGATAGGGATTTATTTCTCTGCGATCTGATCCAGTTTTGTGGTTCACCCACAGGCTTTTGAGTCTTCAGCCACATTCATTTGAGTGGTAAACAACGGAGACAATGTTGGTGATGTAATATTTCACCTCTGCTGCAGAGCACAGTGCTGTCTGGGGGGCGGGGGGGGGGGGAAGAGAGGCCAAATAAGACATGAAAGGTGCCTATGAGTTAGGATGCAGGGTCAGGGACTGTAACCTGGGACTCTAGCCCACGTCCAAAGACTCTGCCGTATCAAAGCCTGGAGCGCAAGCAGGCAGGATAGCCAGAGCTGCTGGGTGGTCATATACTGTATGCCTGACTGCTGCTTAGATAAACACACAGCTGAAGGAAAGCCAGGAATATCTCCCAGGGAGAAAGCCCCACTTTTGTCTGGCAAAGCCCTGCTGACCCCAGAGGAACACACAATAGGAAATGAAAACTGGACAGAAAATTGATTCCAACAGGAAACAGAATGATCCATGCTGGAGCTCAGCTCCAGGGGAGAGCAGCTGGGCTATGGAGCCAGCCTCTGCTCTGCTGCATGGCACGACGGGCAGCGGGGAGCAGCCCAGATGTACGTGAAGTGGGGGCCAGAGCTCAGCCATCTCTGTGAGCATGTCAAGGCGATTTAAGCTCTCTACCAGTGGAAGGCTGGCAGCTGCCTGGCAGAAGACCATAAATGAAAGACAGGAAAACCCTCCTTGACAGGTAGGGGTCTGGGCTAGAGAGAGAGCTGTCTCAATGCTGGGAGAGTTTGCTGGGCAAACATGAGGATGAGGGCCCGCATTTGGATGCCAGTACCCACAGAATGCTGGTTATAGCCGAGTGGCCTGTAACCCCAGCATTGAGGGCTTGGGGGTCAGAGACAGGAGGTCCATTGAGGCTTGCTGGTTACCAGCCTTGCAATTCAATGCGTTCATTGAGAGACCCTGCCTGAAGGGAAACTCAGGGCATAGAGAAGGTCATTCGCTGTCCTCTGCTTGTTCACTAGCACGGATGAGCCCACGTTCACGTTCACACGCGTATACAGCACACAGGTGCACCACACTTGCATACATACACCCCAAAAATTAAAAACAAAGAAAATATAAAAGTAGGGGGTGGACAAATTGGGCCTAAAATCTTCACCAAGTAAACTTGCACCGACACAAAGGTCTTCCCAAGTCCCAGTAGCAGTTGCCGAGTTCCTGTGACGTTGAACAACGGACAAGACTACAGGAAGAGAACATTAAGTGGCGAACATCCACTCACGAATCAGGCCAGAATTCTAGCACTGCGGGACAACACTTTCTTCTGGAAGTCTCTGGGGGCCTCCACAGAAATGGGCGTTGTGACATCTGCTGTCCTCCGTGACTGTGGGAGGGTCCACCTGTATTTCTGTGTTTTGATTGGTAAATAAAGGGCTGCCTGGCTTATAGTTAGTCCAACCCTTAGGTGGGCGGAGTAGACAGAA
>JAQHUG010000006.1:2580655-2675755 GCA_028555095.1 Dicrostonyx torquatus | reverse complement strand
GGGCAGAGTTTAAATGAATCCAGTTTGTCATGTGGTTATTTCGGGTGCAGGCAGCCACCAGTAGCTGTGCGGGCCAGTGGCTGGGGGCTTGGGAGCTGGGTGCTGGGGAACACACGCCGCTCCCCTAATCACAACACGTGACAGTGACCACTGCAGTTCTAAGGGTCACAGCAGGCATGCGAGTATTTGGGGACCAAATCTCAATCTCTGCTTGTAGCCTCTCTCTCAGTTTGCCAGCTCATTAAAATGTACCACGTGCAGTCACGAGATAGGAGTCAGTAAAGGGCTCACTGTGCACACACGAGGGCCCAAGGCCAACCCTGAGAACCCACGTGGAACCTGAGTAGTAGCTCACGTTTTTAACGCCAGTGCTGGGCAGGCAGTCGGCCTAAGGCTCACTTGCTGGCCAGACTATTCTACCAACTAATTGGCAGACTCAAACAAAACAAGGTGGGATTAGAGAAATAGCTCAGCAGATAAGAGCACTGACCGCTCTTCCAGAGGACCCAGATTCTGTGCCCATCGCCCATAAGAAGGGTCACAACCATCTGTTACTCCAGTCCCAGGGGATCTGACACCAGCTTCTTACCTCCTCAGCACCAGGCCTGCATGTGACGAACATACACACAGATAGGACAAACACTCATACATATAAAAATAATAAATCTAAAAAAAAATGAGGCAGATGATGGTGTCTGAAGTGTTGATCTCTGGCTTCCATATGCACAGCCATACACATGTGCATGCACCCACATATAGTCACATACGTGCACACGCACACACAGGACCACATATAGACCCTTGTAACTACAACACAAAATGTAAAAGGGGCTCTTTTAAAGCCTAAATGGTCACTATGACATATCTAGGGAAGGACAACGGCCCTGTGTGTTGCTCAAAGTGATGGGTAATGCTCAAACTGTTCACACTCGATAGAATTGTCTTTTGTCAGAAGGCTTACTGGGGTGACAATAAGTATTCTGGATATAGATCCAGAAGATCCAGTCTCATAGCTGGCTTTATCCAATGTCTGCTGGGCAGTCTGGCGCTGGTCACTTCTCTCTGTGTGCCTCTGCTTCCTCTGTGACACAGTTGCTCAGTTCCTCCCCAGGACTGCTGTGAAGATGGGGAGAGGACTAGGATGCAGCTCAGTTGATGTAGCACACTCCCAGCAAGGAGGAAGCCCTGGGTTTAGTCCCCAGCAGTGCACAAACCAAGTATGCTGGTGATGTGGGAGTCCCCTCTGTGTGCTGTAATTACCATTAATGAATAAAGAAACTGCTTTGGACCTATAGGTAGGCAGGGAAAGCTAGGCTGAATTCTGGGAGAAAGAAGGGCAGAGTCAGAGAAGATGCCATGTAGCCCCACTGGAGACAGATGCTGGGAACTTTACCCAGTAAGCCACAGCCACATGGTGATACACAGATTAATGGAAATGGGTTAAATTAATATGTAAGAGTTAGCCAATAAGAAGCTAGAGCTAATGGGCCAAACAGTGTTTTTATTAATACAGTTTCTGTGTGATTATTTCGGGTCTAAGCTAGCAGGGCAGCCAGGAACCAACAAGCAGCTCTCCTCCTTACCACATGCTGGCACATTCTGTTCTCCTAGCTCTCAGGCAGCAGAAGCAGAATAGCAGAAGTGCAAGGTAATTCTCAACAAATTAGGAAGCTCAAGGTCAGTCTGGGATGTTCAAGATCCTCTCAAGCTTTTGTTTTTCTGATGGTGTGTGTGTGTGTGTTCAGATACATGTATGTGTAGAGATCAATATTGGGACTCTTTCTCAATCACTCTCCACCCTATATTATGAGACAAGACCTCACTGAACTTGGAGCTAACAGATATGACTGGGTTGGGTGGCCAGTGAGCTTCAGGGATCTGCTGTCTTTCCAGGATTGGGACTGCAGGCATCCAGCTCCCCTGCCATCTCCAGGCATGCTGGGAATTGAACTGGCGTCTTCATGGTCACCCAGCCAACACTTTACTAAGCATCTCCCCAGCTCCTAGAAGAAAATTTTCTATATATAAAGAGTATTTTAAAAGTCCTTTTAAAAGTCAATCTATGTTTCTTTTCATGACAGCCTTCCTAGTGAAGTTTTTCTTGAATTCCACATAAATCTAATTTGATTCCTTATGAAAATTTCATCAGATGCTGGGATGCCAGGCAGGGAAGGAAAAGCCAGGGTAGCAGCAGAACTCAACCTATCAAAAGGCACCAAGTGGGTGATCCTAACTCAGGGGGAAAATCAGAACTGAATATAAACACAAAAGGAATGCCATCCATAGGATTAGACCTCCTACGAAAACAAAAACAAAAATAAGGGTTTTCCTATGCTAGTGTCTGGGTAGGCATTAAGGACTGCTGCTGGTGGAGCTGGCTCTGCTGCAGAAATAAAGAGGAAAGAAAGGGGGACACAGTAGCCATCCACACAGTGCCACAGGCATGAAAGTTAAGCTCAAAGGCAGGCGAGGCAGGGGGCTCAGGAGGAACACAAACAGGTTTTATAATCAATCCAAACTCACAGTTGTGGAAACCACATAAAATGCCATCTGGCCTCCTGGATGGAATGGAACATTAGCAGAAGCAGCCTTCCAATACACATGTTCTCATTTCTCCAAGAGAACAGTGCTTCCCCCACCCGACTGGCCGTGAAAGAGTCGCCCCATCCCGGTCCAGTGTTCACCCTTGCCAGGACTGTTCTCAGCACTGGAGAGGCAACCAGAAGAACACAGGGCACCTGTGCGGTCCTGGATGCCTCTGGCTGTGACTCCAGCCAGTACCATGGGGGCCTCCGATGCTTTCGTGAGCGCTTCCATCCCCTCTTGCTTCTGAGGTTTTTATATGTACAGCTGACAGCGTTCTATTCTATGAACTAATGTGGGTATGTGAGATTAAAGAGAGACATGACATAAAACTTGCCAACATAACCATACTGCAGCACACATCCAGTAGCACTAACACAGTTAATTTTCTTTAACTACCACCACGACACACACAGCAGACACGTTTGTCTTCCCAACTTGAAACTCCACCCACTAAAATCTGATAACCTCTATTCCATTTTCCATCTCTACAAATAAGTCTCTCATCTAAGTAGAATCACACGGGGCTTAGTCTTTTGTGCCTGGCTTGTCTTACCAAGGTCTTCAAGGTTCATTCATGCCATAGGTGTCAGAATTTCCTCCTCCAAATAACGGGCTGGAGAGATGACTCAGAGGTTAAGAGCACTGACTGCTCTTCCAGAGGTCCTGAGTTCAATTCCCAGCAACCATATGGTGGCTCACAACCATCTGTAATGAGATCTGGTGCTCTCTTCTGACATGCATGGAAGGAATGTTGTATACATAATAAATAAATAAATCTTTAAAAAAAAAACCGAATGGCATTCCTTTGTATGTACCAATTGCATGCTGTGTGCCCACTCATCCGCCAACGGACTAGCGAGACTAAACGAAGGCAAGATGTGCCAGTCCACTGGACCTTTTGGCACTCATGTTCCCAGCTCCCCAGCACACCAGAAGTCTGCCACAGTTGTGTCCATCCCACCTCCCTTGGGGGGCATGATGCTATAACAGGTCAGGGGTTCATAATGTTTGATAAAGGAGCAACTTGGGAGTAGCGTTCTTCTAAGTCAAATTATTCTACAACTGCTCAGAGGCTCTCATTTTGAAGATTTACTACTATTGCTCCTACTATTATTACCACGGCTACTACTATTACTATTACTACTGTGACTACTGTTATCTTTATTTTGAGTCTTATTTTTGAAACCAACACCTATTTAGTCAGCCAGCCAAAAAGACAGTGTATAGCGGTAGGAAGAATAATACATGCTATTAGCAAGGCACACGCTTGTCACCCCAGTGCATGGGAAGGAGAGGCAAGAGAATAAATTCAAGGTTCGTCTTGGCTACATGGTGAATTTGAGGCCAGCTTAGGCAACGTGAGACCCATCTTAAAACACACACACATACACGCTCACACACCCAGAAAACAATGGAATGCATGTGGAGTCAGAAGACGAGAACTCAGGCCCTGGCCCTGCTTCATACCTGGTTTTGTGACTTTAAATTACGTCATGCATCCTTTCTGAATTTACTTTATTTTCATTAAGAATTGAAAGTTCCAGAACTGACAGTGCATACAGTAGCGTTCACACAATTTAGTCTGTGTAAGCCAGTTGTCTGTTCCCTTGTATCCATACAAACAGAATACATATTACTCTGAAGTTCCTAGAAAACAAAGTGAAATCACTACTCAGCACTTGCAAGGCATGTGCAGAGCAACTATAAAGTCACATAGCACGCAGTCCATACAAATAATATTTGCTGAGTCTTTGTTGAGCTCCTTGGGAAAGTCATAGGCGTAATGGTTCTGTCCACTCCTCATCTGCCTGTAAGCCTGGAGTTCCCGGTTCCATTCTCTCTGTCTCCACAGCGACAGACTGCCTTCTCCTGAGCCCCCTTCTCTCTCTCTCTCTCTCTCTCTCTCTCTCTCTCTCTCTCTCTCTCTCTCTCTCTCTCCCTTTCTGCTTCTTTCCCTCCATAATCAATCTAATAAATGCTTAACTTTAATATCCGTCTGGTCTCATGCTGCCCTCTGCCACCGCCGCCATTCGCTGCCATTGGAGATCTGACCATGCGGTCTCGACCCTGGGGACCCATTACCGGGGACCCCATTATTAATTAAAACTACAACAATAGGTACAAAGGATGGAATTCTATACAAGACTCAGCGAGTTCCTAAAGAAAGCAAAGTGGAAGCCAGAAGCTGGACCAGGAAAGGCAAGGCTGCCTGTGCTAAACAAGCGCTTTGTCCCTGGGTAAGGAAGACTGAAAGCACAGGTTCCCATGGTGAAATGTCCCTGGGACCCACCGAGCACAGAGCCACAAAGACACTTCTGGCCACAAGTTCTTGTGACCCTGGCTCAGACTCTGAGCACGCCCCTGAGCGGTTCTGCTAGCCATGTTGGGTGAGAGCTTGGGAGCTGTTAATCAAGCATGTCAACTTCAGAGGCTAGAGAGAGATCCCTCACAGTAGAGTGCACGCTGAGAAAGCTTAAGACCCGAGTTTGGAGCCCCGACACTCACAGAAAAGGCAAACACAACGGTGGAGCACACCTATAATCCCAGCACTGGTGGATCCTCAGACTCACTGACTGGCGACCTACCTTAATCTGTACTCTGGTCCAGCGAGAGACCCTGTCTCAGAGTGACCGAGGAGGACACCTGATCTTGATTTCTGACCTCCACATACATGCACTACACACATAGTCACACATGAAATGTGCTCACTGCTAAAGCAATCCTTTAACATGGGATTTCTGAGAAGAGAACATCCGTGAATGTGAGCTCTGGCTCCTGGAAACATCATGTATATAACATACAAACCGCCGCAGACCCCTGGTCCTCTGGGCTTCAGCTGCATTTCCCAGCCCAGGGTAGAGAGTAGTAGGGAGGGGCTGCGGTAGGCAAGCAGTCAGGACCCAACAGCTTCTTTCCCAAAGTTACAGAAAGGTCCCACCTGCTAACGAAGCCCAACCCAAGGACTCAGTGCGTGTGTCTTAGGCCGGTAAAAGTCAAACCCTGAACACTTGAGTATCTGTACGGGGGTGACCGTCTTTCTAGACAGAGGGTACAAAGATGAGTCAGAAAACAGTCTTTGCACACATTTTGTCTTGGGCAAAGCTATTCCAGGCAGACCTAAACTTTCCAGACAGTTCCATGTTCTCTGAGGCCGTCAAGCCAGTCAATGTACTTCCGTGGTGAAATTAAAGTCAGTGTCTCAGACAAAAGTCAGATGGAACTGTCTTCCTGCCTGTACTTAGAGAGGGCTGGGCCGGTGGCTCTGCAGGTAAAGAGGCTTGCCACCAAGCCTGATGACTTGAGTTTGGTCCCTGAGACTCACATGGTAGAAAAAAGAAAACAGACACCTGCGAGTTGTTCCCGGCACACACACACCACACACTAAACAAACAAAGAAAGCTGTTTAACAAATACATCCTTTTATGACTTTAAGCCACAGAAAAACAGTGTTTCCACAAACAATTAAAAAACACAAACTAGGATCGTGTCTAATATCCACACTGTCTCTGAGGCTCACTCACTAACCCCGGCTACAGGGTCACTCTAGAGTCCAGCCACAACATCTTTTGTGTGCTTTTCAACATGGATGGAAAGTAACACTGAAAGTGAGAGATGAGACCGTGAGAGATGAAACCAGTGATTTCGCTTTGTTCTTTGGGGAGCCATGGAGATACGGGTAGAGTTCTCACATCTTCCTTAAGCTTGACCATAAGTGTTTATCACTGAACCGTTTGACTTCATTGCCCCAGCCTGGGCCTTTAGCACACAAATGGCCAGTTGATTCAAGCAGTTGTTGGTTTGGTTTTGTTAAAACTCAATTAAGAAGCTGGCCGATTCAATGATTTGCTTTAAGTGTCTAATTAATTCAGAGTTAAAATGTTAAACCAATGGTGTGTAGAAACATCTCCCTAGAATGTATGACATCGTAGTTGATATTGGGAAAGGGACAATTTCCATTCTAAAGCGCGGTTTCTAACACGGCTACACTTCAATACTTACATTCTACTTTGGGCTCCCACTCTCTACAATCTTCCTCTGCGAGTTGAAGGAAATAAGAACACGCTTACAAAAATATCACAGTCTTTGAAAACTCACGCCTCCGAGGAACCTACACCCAGCCTCATTACCAACATTTCTTTCAAAAGCTGGCCTCAGCCCTTCATGACTTCACCTCTCCAAGTAAGTCTCTGCTCCCTACTCCAGATGTGGGTGGGCACGTCAGAGACAGAGCCATTAAGGCACAAGAAGGGGGTCACTGCAGAATTCTGAGGGGGCAGGAAGCTGCCTAGTGCCTTCAAAGAGCACAGGCATGGTGGTGTGAAAGCGGCTCTACACAGAGTTTCAGGTGTAGGCTCTGCCGCTTTGGTTCTTCCCTGAGTAACAGAGCGGGGGAAGGGAGGGGAGGAAGCCCATAACAGATCTTTTCCCTTTATGACCTGGGTTGAAATGAGAGCCTGGAGACTCCGTGGGAGGTTTCCAACACAGAGGAACGGCTTCCATTTCTGCGGCTCCTTTCTCCCAGAAAACTCCAAGTGTTTTATGAACCTTGCCATAGACTTCCTGTCCACAGCCCCTCAGGATACAAAACAGGGCCACCATTATGGTCTATGCTCCTGAAGAGCATAAAGGAAGAACTCAAAACATTCCAACTGCCTTATTTCTCCAAGGGACTCTGCCCAAGGGAAATCAGAGTTCGATCATGAAAAGTCAAAGACTTATTCATCTGGCTGCTTCTAAGAAGACAAGTCAGAAGGAATGAACTACATTGCACGCAAGTTCCTAAGCAGGAAAGTGTGTGTGTGTGTGTGTGTGTGTGTGTGTATGTGTGTGTGTGAGGGTGTTTCTTTACTGCCAAGGTCTCCCTGTATTCCCTTCCCTTACAAAGAAGTTATCTGCTGGAGGCTGACTTCCATCTGGACAAATATGGATGCTGCCAGGGTTGGACGTTGGTCCTGGGGACTTTGTTTATTGAAGTCAAGAGCAAAGAGCTCATACTAGTCATTTGTTCTCCTTACTAGAAGTATTTGCTATGCCAGACTTCAACCCCATTGCCCCAAACCGCTGTCCCGACTCCTCACTCCGGCAATATTGTCCCAGCTCAGTATCCCAGCCATGTCAGCTCCCCACATTCTGGCACCAATGAAACAGGTCAATCAGGACCTAGACAAGAAAATCAACAGCAAGAATAAAGGAGACAAATCAAGTAGAAGACAGAGAGAAAACAAGATTTTTCTCAGCCTTGGGGACAAGATCATAAAAGATTAAAAACCACTCTCATAAAAGCCTTGAGTCCAAAGCCCCTCTAAATTACATTTCTCAGATTTGATTATATTATGTTGGTGGCACAGTTATTAAACATTGAAGATAATGACTCCATTCTGCCAGTAACCTAATATTGAACACAATTGATAAGCAGGTCCAGACTTTCAAGGAAGCCCGGATGTTGAAATTCAGGAGCCCACCAGTGTCTGGCTATGCTCGACCCACTGTGTTAACAAACTGTTGGCCAGAAAGGGATGTAAATGCTACATTAGGAAGAAGCTGGCTAGGGACCACACTGCCTTTGTGGCATTCTGAAAACTGAGAGTGGCCGTGGGAAGGAAGACAGCTTTGCAGACACGAACCTGGCTGGCACCACACACCTGATCTGTCAGTCATTCCCAAGCAAAACTTGAGAAGTGGTCCTTAAAGATGCTCCCAGAAGCTGAAGCTAAATAGGGTCTCTCTGCTGCACGCTGAACAAACAGGCACCCGAAGTAAAGGGTTTCAACAAGTTACACTTTTGAAAGCAACACCCATTGCTGGGGAGTGGGGCGGATGAGGTTGTAGCGAGTGAAATGACTATGCCTGACCCCAGAAGGAACCAGCATCTCTCCACCCAAAAGCACAACTTCCAAGGCCTGTCTGGGGTTTATGCAACAACATAGAGCACAGGACCCTTCCTTGACAGGACAGCCTAGGTCAGAAGGTGAGGTGTCCCCAGGCAGCTGGCAATGATGGCCTCTCCCCTCATCTTTGTCGTGGGCACCCTGGGTTCCCATGTTCAATGCGCTCTCAGGCTGAGAAGCCCCCATGGAACACAGGTTCAGAAGGACCATGAAGCAGCACATTGATGGTCCCTGAACAGATGTCACCAAACCAGCATTTGATGGCTTTAGTGTGACTCTTCTGGGCTGAATATATTACATTCTCCCTCATACTTCCTAGGCAGAGACTGGAAGAGATTTCATGTCTAATCCCACCTGCCTCCAAATCTATTCTTTACACAAGCCAGAAAGATTCTTAAAGGAAATTGTGTCACGCCTCCTCTTGGTTTAAAAACCCTTTTCACAGGCCTTTGTTTATCTCTGGCAAGAGAGACTTGGGCCCAGCCTGATCTGGATGGTACCGGGTTTACCTTCTTTGAAAGGTTTTTCAGGTTTCTAACTCTGATTTTTTGTTTGTTTGTTTTCCAACAGCTCAAGCGTTCTAGCGTGTTTGCAATCTGCTGAAGATGATGGTTTGCAGATCTGTGTCAACCCCTCTGCAGGGTGATTGTAACACCTCTCCTCAAGAAACAGAGTCTAGTTCCCTCCCTTTAAAACTAGACCTGTCCTTGTGACTTCTTTAGCTGACAAAATGCAGCAGAAGTGACACTGGGCTAGTGTGAGCTTGGGTCACAAGAGACCATGTATACTTTTGCTTGGATTTTGGAAATCTTGCCCCTGACACATCTATAAGTCCAGGTTAGCCTTCTAGAAGATATTTTTTAAAAATCACATGGAATATAAAGGAGATCACCCAGTTGAGGCCAAGTTAGTTCACTTATTCCTCCTCTGTCCTAGAAGCTACAGAAACAAGACTAATCACTGCTACTTGAAGACAGGGCTAGAGTATTTGTTACACAGCAATGGGTGACTGATACACCAGGCAAGCAGAGGAGCACAGAAGTGACTAAGGTGTGCAGAAGCCCACCACTTAACAAGACTCATTGCTTGCATTCATTCACCCAGTCACTCACTCAGGGTTTCACTAGGCTCAGCTGAACGCTGGGCTCTGTATTAGATGCTGGAAATCTAAAAATACAAAACACAGTCCCTGATTCCAGGTAAAGGAGAATGTAAACAGGAGATGCTAATAGAGAGAGTCTGAGTGACTAAGATCGGGAAGGCAGCCAAAGGGAGTGAGAGGAAGTGGGGTGGGTGAGGCAGTTAGAAGGCTTCTCAGAGAAAAGGTGTGACACTTAGGAAAACCAGAGGCATTTGTCTGGGCAGAGGGTTGTGACCGACACTTGCACCTGCACTGCTTGCTGTCCACAGGAGACCAACACTCATGGTTCCCATGACATCTCTTGATGGTCCTCCTTTCTTTGCAGGTCTTTCAAATAAACAAAGAAGAACCCAGGGAATAACCCCCAGCTCTCCTGCAGAATAACTGCCAATTTGGAGCCTATCGTGCCATAGAAAATTTTAATTGAAATCTTGTCCTCCTTAAAACAACAACGAGAAAGAGAGAGAGAGAGAGAGAGAGAGAGAGAGAGAAATCCCATAGATGAGAAAGAGAAACATGGAAGCTCTCACTATGCTGCTATTCAAGGGGAACAAAGACTTCAAGACTACAGAAACTCATCTGAGCCGCGAAGCCACAATTTAAGTTAGCAATTTTCACCCCTGATGTTGCACACAACTCCTGATTATGCCAATTAATTAAAGTGGATGCATCTGGTCCCTTCTAATTTTCTGCTATCAGGAAAAGAGTAGCTACTAACAAATGCTTATTGGATCTTTTTTTTCAAGCCCATACACTTGCTAAGTAGAAAATCACAATAATAATAATAATAATAATAATAATAATAATAATAATAATAATAATCACTGACTGGGGTAATAGAAGGGTTCTACAATGCTTTCTTCTTTTATTCCTACAACTTGCCAGGAATTTCTTCAATGACAGTCTTCTACTCCAGGGGCAGAAGCTGTGCTCTAAGCCCATCCTCCAACTGCATCTAAGACTCAAGCAAAAATATCCCATCTCGTTAGACCCTATGGGCAGGCTGACTTCATCAACCAGTAGCCAATGGTTTAGAATAAAAGGACACCAGTCCCTCTGCCTGTAAGCCACTGCATTAGTCACTGTCATGTCACTAGGAGGAAAAGAACCAATAGGAGAAGAAAGATGTATTTTGGCTCTTGTTTCAGAGAATCAGTCCATCGCCATGGAGGGGAGCAGGTGGAGGGGCTCAGCCCACAGCAGCAGGAGCAAGCGGCAGAGGCAACAGAAAGCAGGAACCTGGGGTTAAACCCTCCAAAGTCCCCTAGTAGTTTGCTTCAGCTAGCTCGACCCCACCTTCTAAAAGTTCCAGATCCTTCCAGGAGAATAAACTGGCTGAAGTTTAAGCATTCTGTATTTGAACCTGTGGGGAGCGTTTCAAATTCCAACCTCAAGCCACACAGTGGCACACATCTTAACAGGAAGCAAACACAGTCGGAGACTGTTATGTCGGTTACATGTGTGATACACAAGGGAAGTATGAAAAATACTTGTTGAACTATTTGGATTAAATTTTTTTTCTCCCCATTAAAAACTCCCGTCTGACATCCTGAAACTGAAAAGCTTCTGTAAAGCAAAGGACACGGTCAACAAGACAAAACGACAGCCTACAGAATGGGAAAAGATCTTCACTAACCCCACATNCCCGCACATACATACACACAGAAGGGAAAGACGACTCTGTCTACAACACATTCTGATGCCTTATACTCGGACACTCCCTTTTCCAACCAAAAGGACTCAGTCCTCTTCAGGGTCAGCTATGATTTCCGATTAGAGGTATGTTCTAGAGGCACTGAGAACAGATCGTTAATGGGATGCTAGATTATCCTCAGCCTATGTAGACTGTCCATTTTCCCATCTTCTGCTGGCTGTTAAGGAGATTAAAAAGAAGCTGGGTCCCTGTCCTAAGGGGTTAATCATTTCACACTGCTCACTCTGTGCAGAAATCATATTATACTGTGTGTAAAATCACATTTAGTTGCTGTGAAAATGATTATGACACTTGAAATGGAATATTATGGCTTCAGGTGAGAAGATAAGTAGTGAGAACCGATGAATCTCCAGAAAATACAGAAGTCCCTCTAGGGAGGAATGTTCACTACCAAGACTCCAGCAATGAAGGGAACACACAACAGAAGGAATCAGTTTGGGACACGAAAGCTGACTCTGTCAATGGATTTTTTTTTCAGCTCCATCCCTCTTTGTTCACTCATTATTTTTTGAATCCTGTAGTAATACGATTAGAATAATTTCCAAAACCTAGGAAGCAATGAGAAAACAAGGATAAGGGGATTAAAAAGTGGCACATCACAGCAAAGTCCCTACTTGCCACCAAAGCTGGAGATTTCCTCCTCTCTGGGGCATATGTTGGTATAGAAAAGAGCCTCAGACACCCTTGGGTAAAGGCCCTTAGAGGATCTAGGGGAATGGACCAGTCAGTAAAGAGCTTGTCATGAAAGCAAGACACGCACGGGGAACTACATTGATCCTCTGAACCCACATAAAAACATCAGCCATGGAGGCTTGCGCTTGTAATCTCAGGAGGGCAAGTCCCAGGCCAATGGAAGACGTTGTCTCAAAACCTAAGGACAGTGCCTAAGGAATGCCACCAGAGGCTGCCAGCCTCTCCCTCCCCATCCCATCCCTCCTTGCACACACGGGCACATGTGCATTTGTGTGAACACCCACCCCCCCACACACAAGTCCTTAATGGTGACACCTGAATCAGTAAACTGGCTCAGTGGGTCAAAGGTACATGCAGGCAAGCCCACAACCTGAATTTGATCCCTGCAAATCACATGATAGAAGGAAAGACAAGCTCCCACAAGATGTCCCCTGACCACCACGTGCCTGTCATGAGACACACGCGTGTGCACACACACACAGAAATAAATGAATTCTAAAAATTAAAAAAAATTATTATTACTGTTGAGCATAGCATCAGTCCCCCATAGAGCAGGTCACGTGACCTTTTAATCAGTCTTGAAAATTCAGCAAGTCCCAATAATTTGGGAGAAAGAAGGAATATATTCATGTAGATTGCAAAGCACTGAATATAACCAAACGACTATGCAAATGCACACAAATTTTACGGCACTGAAATTCTGCTCACTGTGAAAATTCAACAACTAGAAGAGGGTAACAAGTACACAAAACCAAATATATACGCTTCCCAGGTTTTTCAAAACCAAAATGAACTAAAACAGCTAAATAGCAACCATCATGGAAGTGAAATTGTTCTAGAGCCACAAGCATTTTTTCCAGTTATAGGTGACAGATTCTGAAAAGTTTTAAAAATTGTAACGACGCTGTGGAAAGGCTTGTGATGACGTACCTGCGTCTTCTGTGGCTCCTGGTACAAACTAGGAATCTATGTTTGGCATGTGCATGTGTGTATGGTGTGCATATGCATGCTTGCATACTTGGAAGGGCATGTGCATATATACATGTGTGTGCATGTGTGTACATGTGTGTGTGCATGTGTGTACATGTGTGTGTGCATGTGTGTACATGTGTGTGTGCGTGTGTGTTTGCTGACACCTGCAGTCTTCCTCGAATACTCTACGCACTGAGACAGGGTGTCTCAACTGAGTCCAGAGCTCACAGACAGGAGAGGGGAGAAAGATGGAGGGTGGAAGAAGAGATACAGGCAAAGAGGAAAGGAAAGAAGTGGAGAGGGAGGGAAAGAGAAAGAGACTACACAGGTACCAAATTGTCAGCAGCAAGACATCACAGAGTCCACCATGCCAGTCAGACTATCAGGCAGTCCAGGAAGCCTTCCTCTTCCCTCAGGGAGTTCAGAGGAAAGGTGTTCAATGGCGGAAAGACTGGTCGGCTATAGTTGGGAAAGAGTCACTCCAACAAGAAAGCAGATGTGGTCTAAGGACTGGCGGACATGAGGCTGCTGTCAGTGAGGACCGTGCTGCCATCCATTCCTACGGACGGACTGAAGCACACAGCGCTAGCTCAAGCGATCAGAGTGTACCAGAGGATTTGAATGTGCTCTGCTCTCTGACGAAGGGAGCCTGAAGCAAGCGAGCAGGAGCAAGAGTCCTTCCCTCCCAGGTTTTGGCAAGTCTACCTGAGATGTCTTATTTCCCCATGTGGCCAGCGGAGAGATGCTGCTTCTTTCCCAGCTCTGACCTTCTCTGGAAGGCACAGGCCTCTCCTGGAACTAAGTCAGAGGAGCCTGAGTGTGGGGTCAGTGTGCAGTTGCTCTGAGATCCATTCTTTCCTTCTCCGGCCCCAGCTGTGTCCCATGGTGGTCACAGTCTGTCATCTATCAAAGCTCAAAGACAACAGTGAGTCTCAATCTTACAGGGGTGAGAACAGGAAAAGAAGCTCTGTGTCTAAGTGTGGCCCAGCAAAACGATGGCAGAGTTGTAGCTGGATTCGTTTTCAGGGCACCCTGGACCCAGAAACAGGTTTCCTTCTTTAGAAAAGAAAAACAGAATGAGAAAGGCACTGGCTACTGAGTGTAAAAGACAGAGGTGGGAGAAAGAGCTTCCTATGTAAGGGTTATTTACTACTTGCATGCATGTAGGTGCGTGTGTATGTGCACATGTATACATATGTATGGAGGCGATGATGAATCACTTAGGATGTCATTCTCAGGAATGCCAAGCACCTTCTTTGAGGCAGGGTCTCTCACTGACCTGCAGCTCCCAATTAGGTTAGACAGGCTGCAGTGAGCCCCAGGGATCCTATATTCTCCACCTCCCCAGCACTGGGACCACATGTGCATGCCAGCAAGCCTGGTATTTTCATGTGGGCTCTGGAGATCAGATGCAGGCCCTACCCATAAAGCAAGTGCTTTACCAACAGAGCCATCCCCTCAAGTCCCATAGGGAGCACACGTATGCGTGCACGTGCACACGCGTACACGCGTGCGTACACACACACACACACACACACACACACACACACACCTTTTTTGTTTTAAGACAGGATCTCCTTTTGTAACCCAGACTTAACTCAAACGCATGTTCCTCTCGCCTCTGCCACATGTGAAGATTGTAGACATATAGCCACCATGCTTGGCCCCCCTCCCCCCGCCAATTTCTCTCTAGCAAATTAAGATCTAATATGCATAGTAGCTATTTCCCACACTGGACTTCTGGAGAGAGAGACAAACTCTGACTTGAGAAAGGAACCGTCAGTGCCAAACAGAGAGTGCAGGGGCTGCCTTTGTGTCAAGGCTATTGATTTTGGCCTGAAATTCTGAATGCAAAGTCATGAAATAAAGCAGCTCGGGGAGTGATAAGTGACGGGAAATAAAAAGTGGACTTAATGATGTCCGTGGCTTGAAAAGAGGACATTTTGGCAGCAAAATCAGTGCACAGCAACGAACACCCAACGGCCCAGATAATAGTGTCTGAAATGAGTCCCGCTGACTAACGCAAGGAGGATGCTGATGGCACGGAGAGAACAATGCAGGGAAATTGTTCTCCTCAAATTTATGCATGGCGGAGAGTGTGAAGTGCGATCTCTGCAGCGATGCTTGGAGGAAATGGCAGCGCTCTAACGCAGGTACGGCGTTTCCTTTTGTAACCGTGCCACTTCCTCCTCTAACCCTTTCAGAATCATTTGCCTGCTGGCCAACTATTCCCTTCCCCGGTATTTAATAATTTCATCCCCCACCCCCGCTCCTCCCAACTTCTCTTTCCCTCCGTGCTTTGCCAAGGGCCTTTGGTCGAGGTGAGATGCCAACCTCAGACAGAATGACTGGTTGGATTCCGCTCTTCAGAGGAGCCAAAGATCTGTGATGGAGATTCGTGGGCAGAGATGAGGGTACTCACACTTTCCTGGGGTGTTTATCTGAAAAGCTGGGTTGGGGGGCAGTCTTTGGTTTCCCATCTCACTGTGGTCCTGAACCAAGCCGCTTCCCCCTTTCCCAAACAGTGTCAAGGAGTCACTGTGGCCACAGAAGCCTCTGCACCTCAAACAGGATTGACCAGGAAACACTATAGAGACAGGGAATAGCATAAGAAAGACTGGCGAGAGCAGACACTGATGCAGACTCAGAGGGTTTCTTTTTCCTTTGTTAAGTGATGGAACCTTTTGTAAAGCTTACACTACATTTATTTATGGGGGAGGGGAGTGGCCACAGCACCTGAGGGAGGTCAGAGGACAATTTCAGAGGAGATGGCACCTTGAGACTGAACTCTGACTGGTTTGACAGCAAGCGCCTTTACCCACTGAGCCATCTCACCGGCCGCCGGCAGTGTGTTGTTTTTGTCTCTTTGTTTTTATTTCCTTATTATCCCCCTAAAAATAACTCATCTGAAACAGAGTTATGTTAGGTAGGCAGGTCAGGGTGCGGAAGCCCCATGGCTCAGCCTACACCTGACACACTCCCCACCTCCAGGACACTGAGGAATACAGTTTGGCCACACCAACCAAATAGAAATGTCAACCAAAAGCTCTGCATGGATTACAGCCTCAGACACAGACAAGCTCCTGAGAAGAAAGAGGGGTAGGCTGGCAACTAAGCCAAGATTCAAACTCTTCTCCCAACCGTTAACAGTGAAATTCTCTATAATACTTCCCTGCTGTGTTGGTTTTCCAGGGTTCTTATCGCAAATTACCGCAAGCCTGTTTAGTTACTCAACACAACTGTGTCCTGTTTCATTGCTAGAGGCCCGAAGTGTGAAATTAATGTCATAGGAAAGATGATTACTTCTGGAGGCTCTGGGAATCCATCCTGTGCCTCCCGTCTAGCCTCTGGGTGTCACCAGTAATCCTCGCAGTTCCTTGATTTAGAGACAGGTCACTTCCACTTCACACAGTCTGCTGTGTCTTGCGTCTTCAGCTTTTATGTCTCTTGTGAGGACACTCATCACAGGGTCCACCCTAATCTAGGACAGGGTCCTGTCAAGAACATTAGCTCACTTAAACCTTATGGAGACCTTCCGCTGAGGTAATTCTGCAGGAAGGAAAGATCCCACACAGACATAGACCTAATAATGTATGAACTACTTCCTTTTGTGATGAATCCAGAACCAAATTAAGGAAGCTTCTGTACCCCAGAGAAAAGTGCGAAATCATATTCATCAATGTGGGTAGGAAAATTCTCAGCATTCATCTGCTGTGCTTCCCCCCAGGGGGAAGTGTTGGAGCTGGTTTCTGTCCTCCTGTCTTGGGGTGCTGACAGGACCCTCCATACTCTGGAAACCTGGGGGCCACTGACAACAGAAGAGAGCTACAATGTTGTGAGCTCAAGGCAACCTGCAGCTAAAGACACCTGGAGCAGGGAAACTAGAAGCAGCTAGAACTGGGGATTTGTAAACCTAAGTCCAGAGAAGACACATTACAGAAAAGGCCCAGGGGCCTCCAAGAATCCTGGATGAGCCACCTGATAAGGGCTTTCCTGTGGGAAACTAGATAGGGACTAGGAACAGTAGCTACTTTTGCAAGAATTTATATCACATACACACACACATACAGACAAATACCATACACACACTAACACATACTACACACGCACACACCACATACACCACACACAAATGGAAACACACACAGAAACACACACATATATACACACACACTCATAAATACAGACACCACACACACAAACACATGGAAACACATACTCATACATAAACACACCACACCACACAAGCACATGAAAACACACACACGCAGAAACACATACACACACATACACATAAAGAAACAGCCCTATCAAATGATCGAATTACATCTCTGGAAACTAGCTCTAGAGAAATGGGGATGTATTAATTACCTGACAGCAAATTCAAAGACAACCATCACAACGATACCAACATGCTTGAAAAAAATGATACATGAGCCGGGCGATGGTGGCACACACCTTTAATCCCAGCACTCGGAGGCAGAGGCAGGTGGATCTTTGTGAGTTCAAGACCAGCCTGGTCTACAAGAGCTAGTTCCAGCGCAGGCTCCAAAGCCACAGAGAAACCCTGTCTCGAAAAAAAAAAATGATACATGAACCAAGTAAAATTATCAATGAAGAGTGAATATTTTGAAAATAATCAAATAGAAACTCTAGGGTTAAGAATACAACTAAACTTAAATATTGACTACATGGATTCAACAGTGGCAAGAGCAAGCAGAAGCAAGAACCAACCAACTCAAAGACAGAACATTGGATATTGTCCAATCAGAGAAACACAAAGGAAATGAACAAAGTCTAAGGAACCGTGAGACATTGTCAAGTGAAGCAAAACACATTCCGAGAGCCCCAAAGGAGCCAGGGAAGCTCAAAATGCTATGAACACAGCCCAACAGAAAACTGTAATCTTACTTTAAAACTTTTTGAGTTGTCTTAAGACTATTCTTGTAGTTCAATTGCACGGTCCTTGAGCACAAACTTTATAAGTAATAATGCCTTATGATTTTAAAAGTTTGAAGAAGCCTGTATACAGAGAGAAACAGGCAGAAATTTCTTGGAAGAAATTGTGTCAGGGGATGCCACAAATAAGAGACAGAAAATGGACATCCAGACTGAAGAAGGGTAAACTCAAAGACGTTCACACCAAGATACAGTGTGAACAAGTTGTCAAAAGGTAAGGAGAATTTTGAAAGCAGGAAGAGAAAGGCAACATGGCGCATCTAAGAGAGCCATCAGAAGGCTGCCAGGGGACTTTCAGCAGACACCTTGTATGGCAGAAGGGAGGGAGACCGTAGCTTCTGATGAAAGGGCTGGAAAAAGAAAACTGCCAAGCAAGAATAGGAGAGACTTCCCAGACAAACAAAAGCAGTTCATTACCACTAGCTCAGACGAAGGCCAGTGTATAAGCAAGTCAGAACAGCCACACTTCAATGGTACTGTAGGTGGCACTTTTAATTCTTGCATTGAGATGTTAAAAGGCATTTATAGTAAATAAGAACCTTTCAACAAAGAAAAGTCGAAGGCCAGATGGCTTCAGTGGAAACTCCTAGCAAAATTTGAAAAAAGAATTGATTCAAATCCTTCCCAAACTTTCTCCCAAATGATTAAGAGAGTGGAATACTTCCAGACTCTTCTGAGTCCAGCACTACCCTGATAACAAAGCCAGACAAAGATAACACAAAGAAAGAAAAAAATACAAGCCAATATCCCTAATAAACATATGTGCAAGTATTACTCAATAAAATAACAAAAACTGTAATTCGACAGCACATTGGAAAGATCACACATCAAGTAGGATTTAGCCTTTGATGCAAGGACGGCTCAATATGTTAAAATAATGCAATATGCCATGTTAACAGACAGATAAAATCACATGGTCAACACACACAGACACGTATTTGACTGAATTCAATATCCTTTTGTGAAAAAGATATAACGTAAGAATAAGAGAAAATTATTTTGAGATCATAAATGCTACAAACAAAAATATATATTCTTGTACTTATTTTTTTTTTTTGGTTTTTTGTGACAGGGTTTCTCTGTAGCTTTGGAGCCTGTCCTGGAACTAGCTCTTGTAGACCAGGTTGGTCTCGAACTCACAAAGATCTGCCTGCCTCCCGAGTGCTGGGATTAAAGGCTGCGCCACCACTGCCAGGCTTATTCTTGTACTTATACATGTTTTGATTAACTTCCTTTGCATTTGAGGGGCTTTTGTTCATTCTTTTTGAATGAACCAATGCTCTAATGCAGTCAAATTTACCAACCTTCCAGTTCATAGTTTATGGGTTCTATGTCTTCTAAATATGGTCATAAAAATATCTTCCCACATCTTTTCCTAAACTGTTTATAATCCCCTTTTCACACTTACATGTTCGGTCTAATTGCAATTAATTGTTTGTGTTTACTTTAGGCGGCAGGCTGGTTCACTGCTGTCCTTCAGTATGGCTTCCTGCTGTCTCTGCACTGATATCAAGGATGCCTTCCTTCTCTCTGGTGTCCACAAGGCCCATCTGTGGTAAGCCAACCCTCCTCTCTGGGGTCTGACTCCAGCTAATCTGTCCCCTGGAATACTTGTTTGTCCCTGTGACAATATCACAGTGTTGGAAATTGTTTAGAGCCTTATGTCACCTCTACTCTCAGATAAATTTAATAAACAATACATTGTAATTATGTTCAGAATTGGGTTGAATCTTTAGATTGCTTCCTCAATTTTTTAAAAAGAATTTCTCACGTCTTTTAAAATTTTTATAATTTTCTCCATGGGTGTTTTACTTATTTTTGGTTGGATTCATTCCTTGGAACCATTCCATTTTTAAACTGTTGATAATGTAAAAATTATAGTGTGTTTGTGTGTGTGTGTGCGCGCGCACACATGCACGCACAAAATCTGGAACCAACTGGCATGAAACCAAAATCAGTGGTTTCCATCTTCTCTGAGTAACATTTGCAATGTCAACAATAATGGGTCCCAGTGAACATCAGCTCTCCACTTCCCTCAAGGAACCAAAGTGGTGACAAGGACCATCTCCGTTTAGCTGCAAATCACAGTTATGGTTTTTAAAAAAAATAGTCATTACCACGCATATTCCTGTATAGAATGCAGTGCTTTTCCAATGGTCATTCAAGAATGCCAGCCATGGCGGGAGAAAGGAAAACAAAGTAGTATTGTGGTGGTGGTTGTTATTATTATACTATTATTATTGGGTTTTTGAGACAGGGTCTCTCTGTGTAGTCTTGGCTGTCCTGGAACTCGTTCTGTGGACCAGACTGACAAGAATAAGTATTATTATTAAAATGTGGTCAGCAGTTTAGAATTCTTCAGAGAAAGATATCACAATATAAAGGCTGGGCATTGCTGTTTTATAACACAAGTCAATCCTGGAATAGATTTTCAAGAAGGAATATTACTCAATTGTGTCTCAAAAAGTTTGGCCCCAAATCTTCACTGTGCATGTGTTTGTTTTTATAGGACTAAATCTGCCTTACCAATTCTTTAATCAGTTGGCATAAAAAACAGAGACCCACCATCTGTGAGTCTAATGCTGAAGATGGGGTAGGGGGCACTGACAAGGATCCAGAGTGGGCAAGCACAGATGTCACAAAGTCCGCCAGCCAGACGCAGACTGGCCACGATGACAGAGCTAGTGAGCTCATTCATTCAGCCATACCAGCTACTCGGCATGTTGATATCTATTGAGTAATTTTTCTTTTTCTTTTGTCCCCAGATGATATGGGGAGAATGCACCAGGACTGGATGGTTGGCTCTTAATTCTCAGAGAATAACCTATGAGAATTAGTCTTCTTTTTTAAAAAGTGGGTCACATGTCTCCCAACAGGTCTGAGGATTCTAAGTGTCTTTGAGTGTCTGGACCAATTAACCCAAGAGCAGGATACAAGAGACACCAACAGTGGGAACCGCCTTTTACCTTCCCGCCCCAATCTCACTTCCTGCCTCCAATGTGCTTTGTCTTTGCTTTCTGTTGCTGCGATAAACAGCAAGTTGGGGGAGAAGAGGGTTTGTCAGGCTATAGTCTTGTCTGTCACCAAGGGAAGTCGAGGCAGGAACTTAAGGGGAGACCCTAGAAGAATGCTACTTACTGACTTGTTCCCATGGCTTGTTCAGCTGCGGTTCTAATATAACCCAGTCCCGCCTGACCCGGCATGGCACCACCCACAGTGGGCTGACCCCTCCCACACGGATTAGCAACCAAGAAAATGCTCGACAGACATGCCAACAGGTCAGTTTAACAAAACCAGTGTTTCACCTGATGTTTCCCTCTTCCCAGGGACGTCAAGCTGACAACCAAGATCAGCCTTCAAAGCATTCAATGATTGAGGAGAGAAGGCTGTGCACGTCTCCTTGGAGAGTTTGGGTATATTCCTGAGTGACATACATCTGGATTGTTGATACATATCAGAGTTCGTGACATATATCTAAGTATGTATATCTCACTGCCCCTGTCAGTTCATCCACCACACTAACATGGCTGTGGAGAGAAGGGGACGAGCTAAAATGCAAAACCCAGGCATAGATACAGCACCCGTGATGCAGCGCGGCTTCAGGTACCAGACCCTCTGCCTTCTCAAGCCAGGGGCAAGCAGCTGGTGTGACTTCTGGGTAAAGGAGTACGCCTAGTGGGGATGACCAGGCTGGACAATGCGGCAGACGCCCACGCATCAGCAGTCCACACATCCGCACTAGTGAGGATCCCGTCTCCTCACGAACACATCTCCTAAAATCCATGACCTGCAAGCCTGAAACCGTTGTCACGATCATCCCTGCCTGTAGGCTGCCACAAGCCACTGAGTACAATTAATACAGTGGCAGTGAGAACTGGAACACCCATGAGGGGACTAGAGAGATGGCTCAGCAATCAAGGGCACCGGCTGCTCTTATCGAGGATCTGGGTTCAACTTCCAGCGCCTATAGGATGGCCCATAACCATCTGTTACTACAGAGCCAACATCCTCCTCTGGTCTCCACAAGTACTACATGCATGTGGTGCCTAGACCTACATGCAGTCAAAACATCCATACACATAAATAATATGGGGAAAAAATTAAAGAACACCCCAGAATAACAGTAACAAGAACAATGAACACTTAAGAATTTTTACTATACACTATATTTGGTTCTAAGCACGCACATGCACACAGATACACACCATATGCATACACACACTCGCGCGTGCACACGTTCCTTCACAGTCTGCCTCTGAGTGGGGCTGGGGAAGATAAAATGCAGGTGACACCCCCCACTATGTCACTTGCAGTGGTGCCCCCAGAGAATTCAGAGTTAACTGGTCCAGGAGTTCGTAGACTCTTAGACTTCCTTTTCCCTTTGGGAGACATGTGATTTGTAAGATCTACTTCCAGGAAGTCTAGATAAGGCCAAAATAATAAAAGAGAAAGAATCACAATTGACCCCAGGATCCCATGGATAACAAAGCCATGTAGATTCTCAAGCTTCTTCTACAAAATTGCTTCACATGACCTATACACATGCGCTCATATGCTTTAAACCCCCTCTGGATTACTTGTAATACCTAATACAATGTAAATTCCATGGATAGCTGCCTAGGGACCACGGGCCTGCATGTGTTCACTACATATGTAATTACTTTTCCAAGTATTTTCCTCTGGTGAACTCACACGTGTGCAACTCACGGACAAGGAGGGCCAAATACATACAGAGAACGAGTAAGCAAACCTTGAACACTGGGTGAGATATTGTACACACATGTGTGTGTGTCCATGTCTGTGTGTGTGTGTGTGTGTGTGAAATGCCTCTCATCCTTCTAAACATTGTGTTCTATTGCCAGAAACAGACTCCTGGGAGATCCCCCTGGGAAGTCACCCCGTCACTGTAGACTCTACCTGGAAAAGAAATTAAAAGAAAATCCCGGGCAGATGTCTGGAAGACCTCCCCATGCCATTCCTTGTCTCTCAGCAGCCAGCTAGACCTAAAACAAGCAGCTGCCACTAGGGAAATCAAATTGCGTACAAAACTCTGGTTCAAGCCATTGGCCTCAGCAGTATCTGGTTTTTTTTCTTCTTCAATCAGCTGAACACTTGCTTTGATAGGTAGCTGCCCCTCTGCTCTTTCCAACAGTGACTTGGGCATGTGTACTACCAATGAGGAAAACGAGGCACAAGCACACCCAATCTGCCTGTCAGCATGGGAGTCCGTGCTAACGCTGGGACCCACCTGGAGGAGTTCACGCCCCAGTGCAGACAGGATATTTAGAAAATGTTGATGGCACTTCTCAATGAGCAAAGGAACACAGGCCAAGCTACTGTGGCAAGGGTGTCATTAGTGTCAGGGTCAGAATCCAGGCCTTACACATTGCATGTCAAAAACTGACCAAAACCTTCAAGAGTGGACATCTCCAACGGCCTCCATTGGCCAATCAGTCATCGATACACGTCTCTGAAGAACTATGCTCTGTGCTGGGGGCTGTGGAAGAAAGGAAATCAAGAACCCATGTTACACACTCACCCCTCACAGGGTACACACTTGCCCCACACAGGCCCAGTACAAGGGGAACTGAGATGATTAAGACAGACACCAGCAAGACGCTTACATTTGGCAGAAGAAAGTCAGTGTGTGAAGAGCCTCCCTCTTCCTACCACCCGGTTATATTTATGTATATATTATATGTGTGTATATATATATCACAAAGAAAAAAAGTTCAAAATTTTGAATGACAGCAAGGGTGAGGTACATGGGAGGAAGTGGGGGGAGGCAAAGGATGGGGGAAATGATACAATCTCAAAAAATTAGAAATTACTTTTAAAAACACACTATTGCTTGTAAAGAATCACAGCTCCATGGGGTACTTCTTCCAGGTCCCCAGAGAGGACCCAATAGGCACACAGGAAGTGAGGACTGAAGCTGATAAAACTCCAGCATCTGTCCCGGAAGTCAACACCTCAGCATCACACTGGCCCAGATCCCATCCCATTCCTCAGCAACAGAAGGGACCAAGAGTCCGGCACACTTACTGACTGCCGTCTGGAGCCTGAACGGCTATGGCCTCCCATGGGAAGCATTAAAGGGGCAACAGGAAAGGTCCAGTGTGTGGGGGGGTCTCCTGTCTCACAACACAGCTTAGCAAGAATGTACCCCACTTCTCACCTAACCGACCTCTGATCTTCAACCTCCTACCCCACCCACCACACCACCGCAGCTCTGCCACCCTCTAAGGACACTCAGCAGGGAAGCCCCTCTTAAAAGGCTAGTCTTCAGCTATAACCCAAATGAACAAATGTTTCTCAGCGGGTAGAGAGGTTTATTACCAGGTTCCCAGGGATAAGAGGTAGAGAGACACCTCCCACCCCCACCACCACTGTTACTGACCAATCAGAACCAGACCCCTCCCCCCATTCTTACAGCTCAACCATGCTCACTTTCTTTGGCTTCGTGACAGCTGACCTAATGAGGGTATTGATATTCAAAGAACAGACCCCAACAACCCTGCCAGTGAAGAACACCCCTATGTCCTGGTCATGGAGCTCTGGCCCTCACTGTCTGGCGGAAATGATGGTGGCAGTTCACTGGGACCATAGACAGTGAGGTTGTGTATCAGGCTTTATACCATCCAGGCAAGCAGTAACAAAAGCAGACAGGCAAACAAACGTGAGCTGAAGGGCTGGGGGTTGCGTTTCAACAGCAGCGTACTCGCCAGCATGTACAAGTCCCAGTTTAAAAAAATAAAAATTTTAAAAAGGTAACGATCTTAAGAAATCATCTCCTTCAACAGATCTTCTTTCAGTGGCAAGCAGGCAAGCAGAATGTGATTCAGGGCAACTGTGTAATGTCAGTACCCCATACAGGTATGCCTGGCACAGCCTGGGGTCTCATGATCCGTTATAGAATCTGTAACTTCATGGGCTGCCTTCATTCCCCAGGCTGAGCTGGTTATGTACCCAGGGACTGTCACAGCAACGTGATGGGAGCTTACCTGTTGCATAAGGCAAAGGGCACCTGCGATTCCCAGGTGGCTTGGCTTTGCTTCTGTGCCAGCTGGCTAAGCAGGGTGCCAAGTGGGAAAAAGCGGGTTCACACACAGGGAAACAGGAGCACAGACAGGTTAGGTAATCTCCCAGACTCAGGGTGAGTCAGCAGCCGGCACCCCTGGCCTGTGCAGCATGGCCGCTTGTCATCACCCCTACCAACAGGCCCTGCTCGCTCTGATCTCATGCTATCCCTATGGCCTGCTCCTGGGGCTGCTGAGCGACTGTTATCCTTGGCCCATAACAGTGTATTGTTACCCAAGGCCCCAGGTCAGATGCCATGGGAAGACACTTGGAACGAGAGAGACACCACGGTGCCAAAAGAGCAGGTGGAATCTGGCATGTTGCCAGCTGCTAATCGCATCAGACAAACTTTCATTGTAGCTCCTTTCTACTTTATGGTTCCCATTTGTTTGCGGGCTCTTTTCTGTGTGCTAGTGAAGAAAGCGCTTTGATTCGGATCCAAAACCAATACCATGGTTCGCCCATGGGGATGAGCACAGGAAGCAGGGTGAGCAGGTCAGGTTAGGATGGGGCCCCAGCTTCAGTTCCCCAAATGCCCAGACGCCTCTCCTATGAACATTGATCTTGGAAGCTATGCCTTGCCAGAATGGGTATCTGATTTCTATTATGGTGGTCACGCTTCTGAGGGTGGCGGGACAAGTAGCTCCTGGGAGTCGGGCTGTTTATACCTCTAGGTGCTGGGACTTTGTGTTTGGGCGCTCAATAAACACGACGGATCATGCTCATGGTGGGAAAATAGCCAGAGAAAGAAGGGTGGCAGACACCAAATAAGCTAGAACATTGTGCCCTGTCAATCTCCCTGGGACCACTAGGTCAAGGGGAGGGGGATGACTTGACTTACCTCCAGAGACACTAACCCCTGCTCTCTGAGAAACTTCCAGATGCCAGGCAGTCCATTCTCACACATTCACACAATGCATCCCCAGAACAAGAATTCTAGGGACAATCTGCAGTCTCTCCCCACTCTCTGAAACACACCCTGAACTAGTTCAGAGGTTCCCCATCTACACACTGGAGACGATGGACATAATGCCAATCCCACACCGGTACTGCCCAAAGCCAACCAGCTTCCCAAAGGTGCTGAAAGTGGGAGAGGCACCCCAGCCCGTGATGATGCAACCCGGACTAAATTTCTTTGGCTGGACACCGAGGCTACTGGACCCGTGGGAGATGAAGTTCCCTTCAGATCATCACATCCAGTGTCTGCCTCCAAGTGTCCTGAGATGATGTATGTGTCAGTTTCAAGCTTGCTATGGGTGTAAAACTGGGAGGGCCCATTCCCAGTCCTGCAGGCTTTCTAGATCAATGGTGCAGGAAGAACAATCTCCTCTTCCTGTATTTCAAGTACGGCAACCATTCGCCAGCTCAGAGTTACATGAACAAGGCTGTGTGCCTAACAATTTCTTTACTTTAATTAAAATTTTTTTCATACAATTTATTTTGATCATGGGTTTCCCCTACCCCAACTCTTCCCAAAACTACCATCCCACACCCCTACCCACCCAACTTTACATTCTCCCCCCCCCTCTCTCTCTGACATAAAACCAAAAGTCAAACAGACAAAAATCCAATAAAACAAAAAACATCAAAACACACGCATAAATGGAGTCCATTTTGTATTGGTCAACTACTTCTTGGCATGGGGCCTGCCCTGCAATGTGGTTGATTACCCACTGACACTCCACTGGAGAAAATTGATTTTCCCTTTGCTGGCAGGTTATATGGCTAACAATTTCAAAATTACTGTCTGCAAGGAAGAAGAGGAGGAGGAGGAGGAGGAAGAGGGAGGAGAGAGAAGAGGGGGAGGAAGAAGAGGAGGAGGAATGGGGAGGAGGGGGAAGAAGGGAAGGAAGAAGTAAACAGTGGTAGCATTTTGCTAGGGGGAAGAATTACTTTTAAAGGAATCATTTGCTACATAAAGCTTTAGAGGTGAGCTCTGTGAGAGCCGCCTTCAAGGGCTTCTCTTTTTTCAACTGTTGGAATAGAGATCTCAACAGAAGACAAATTGCTGTTCCTAAGAGAGGCAGTGCTGCTTCTAGGTCCAGAACCATAGGGTCTGTCAGTAAGTATGGGCAGGGGCTAGTAGCAGAACACATAGTCAGACTGAGCTGAAAACACACGTGTGATATGTAGGGGCTCAATGTGCTTCTGAGAAGCAGTAGGTAGAGATCATGGAGAGCCATTACTGCTATCGTCATCACCATCACTGGGGATTGAGCTCAGAGCCTTGCACACATTAAAAACATGTTCTATCAATGAGCCACATCCTTGAGCCTGGGGACTGCCTTTTAAGGTGACAACTCACAAGCCTCCCCACGTGTCCGAAGTCAGTGTAAAAGAGTTTCACACTGCTCCAATCAGAAAACTCAATGGGAGATTCTAGACACTTCTCCAAAGGACACTGGCTCCAGAAAAGCTGGGCACAACGAATTCAGGCAGGCGGGAAGAGACAGAGGGAATACTTGGACCATTTATATAATGTATAAATGGGAGTGAAGCCCAGTGGTAGGGCATGCATGGATGTCTGGGTTCATTCTCCAGTACTGAAGGGGAGAAGGAAGAGCAGAAGAATGGAGAAGAGGAGAAGGAGAGAAGGGGGAAAGGAGAAATAAGAAGTGGGGGAGAAGAGACACTGACACTGTTGTTGAAAATATACATTGGTGTGTGTGTGTGTGTGTGTGTGTGTGTGAATCTCTTGGAGAGTCCAGATTTCAAAACCTGGAGATGATGTGACAAGCTGTGTCCATGCTTCCCCTACACAGCACCAAGAACACATGGGCAATCAGGAGTCTGATCTCTACAGACATCAAGAACAGGCCTACAACTCGGCAGTGGTGGCGCACGCCTTTAATCCCAGCACTTTGGAGCCAGAGGCAGGCGGATCCCTGTGAGCTCGAAGCCAGCCTGGTACACACAGAGCAAGATTCAGGATTGCAGGATAACTAGAGCTGTTACAGAGAGAAACCCTGTCTCAAAAAAACCAAAAAAAAACCCAAAACAAACAAACAAAAACAACCAAAAAACAACAACAAAAAACAGGTCCACAAAGTGTTATACCCTGAGCTGTGGGACCTGAGCTCCGCGAGGGGCAGGATGTCCTTCCATCTTTGTGTGCCTTTAGAAATCTGTACAACATCTCTCAACAGAAATCACTCTGGCCCAAAACTCTGAGCTCATCCATTCAGGCAGGATGTGCTTCGGAATAAGCCAGCATTCAAAAAAAAAAAAAAGTGTTATTCTTCCTTTAGCAAAAGCCCCCTGCTTTGTTCATTTTCACAGCGGCCTCTACCCTCGACCTGTCAAGCATGAGGAAATTCCAGTTTTCTGGGAAATGACAGTGCCTGGTCAGATTTGAACACGATGTCAGCAGAAATCATTGTGTATCTACTCTGACCCCCTGGTGCTAATTGCACTACATACATTACAGACGTTACCTTCTGCATTCGGAGAAATGAAGTTAGCTGCAAGTGGAAGCCTTTGCTATTGCCAGTTTCCTCAGTTTAAATGACAACTATGAAAAAAAGCAAATACACAAAGCAAGCGCTCTTAAGAGCTGTCTTCTTGAGCCAAGTGTGGTGACCCAAGCCTTTAATCCTGCTATGTACGAGGCAGACGCAGGTGGATCTCAGTGGTGCAAGGCCAGCCTGGTCTACGTAGGGAGTTCCAGGCATGCCATGGCTATGTAGAGAGCCCTGCCTCAAAAAACAAAACAAAATAAAACAAGATAAAACACAACAAAAACTGCATAATGATGTCAAAAATGCTCATAACACTAAAGAGAAAAGGCATGACCAAAAATTCTATATATAAAATAAAAATGCTTCCTCTATATATGATTTAAAAATAAGTAGGAAAGGGGTTGGGGAGGTGACTTGGTAGTTAAGAGCACTGGTTGATCTTTCAGAGAATAGAAGGTTCAATCCCCAGCACTTACCTGTGCTCACAACTATCTATAACTCCAGTTTCATGGGATCCAACACCCTCTTTCAGCCTCCTTGGGGACCATGCACATACATGGTACATGTACACACATGCACGCAGGCAAATACTCATAGAGATAAAATAATAAAATAAAAAATGTTAATTTAAGTAGAAAAAGTGAACAATTCTATAGTCATTTTAAAAACTTAAATTAGTGGCCTAAAATTGACACACACACATGATTCTCCTGACTATTGAATGTGGCGGTACAAGCTACGGTCCCAGCACTCAGGAGGTAGAGAAAAGAGGGTCATGAATTTGAAGCCAGGTTGGGCTCCACAGTGAGGCCCTGTCTTGAAGATTAGTTAATTAATTACTTCTCCATATCCAAATGGTTTTACAGATAAAAATCTGACAAACTTTATCAATACAAGTTGTGGTAAGCGGAGGAAACATTCCCAAACTCGTTTGATGATATTAGCATAATTCTAAAATCAAACCAAGCAAGGACAAGGAGACTACAAAGAGCACAGGCCACATTCACTCACAAAAACAGACTGGAGACTCTAAGGCTGGGAAGTTTTCTTCCATTCCACACAAGCTGGAGTGATCTAGAAAGAGGAGACATCAATTGAGGGGATTGTCTTCCATCAGGTTAGCCTGTAGGCAAGCCTATGGGGCATTTGTTTTATTGACGATTGATTTAGGGGGGCCAGCCCACTGTGGGCTGTGCCCTGCTGAAGCTAGTAGCCCTGTGTTGTATAAGAGAAGGTAGTCTGAGCAAGTCATGGGGAACAAGCAAGTAAACAGCATTACTCCACAGCCTCTGCTTCAGTTCCTGCCTAGAGTCCCTGCCTTGATTTCTCTCAATGATAGATTGTGACCTGTAAGTTAAAATAAACTCAGCTCTCCCCAAGTTGCTGTGGTCATGGTCTTTATCACACCAGTAGGAAGCAAACTACAACACTTCTAAATAAGACTTAAAATGTTTTTGATTTTGTTTTCTTGAGATATAGACTTGCTACAGGTTGACCCTGAGCTCAGAAACCTTCTGCCTCAGGCTCCCATCTTGAATCCTAGGTTTGTGTTACCGTGATTAGCCCCAAAGTTTCTTCAGTCCAACCAACAAAAGAACAATGTAAACATTAAGAAGTCTGCTTATAGTGATTACTATTAAGGGCAAAAAAAAAATCTCCTTAATGGCTATAGAGAAAACATTTCAACTTCCATTCATAAAAATTTTGAAATACGGCAGGGCAGTCGGGGCACATGCCTTTATTCCCAGCACTCAGGAGGCAGAGGCAGGTGGATCTCTGTGAGTTTGAGGCCAGCCTGGTTTACAAGAGTTACTAGTTTCAGGGCAGGTTCCAAAGCTACAGAGAAACCCTGTCTTGAAAAAAAAAATTGAAATACTAGTGAGCTTAAACTGAAAGTTTTCAAACTTACTTAGTATAATTGCAAAACAAACATCATATTTAATATAAAATAACAGAGGTTTCTCTTTAAAAACTTAGGACTGCCGGGCGATGGTGGCGCACGCCTTTAATCATAGCACTCGGGAGGCAGAGTCAGGCGGATCTTTGTGAGGTCAAGACCAGCCTGGTCTACAAAAGCTAGTTCTAGGACAAGCTCCAAAGCCACAAAGAAACCCTGTCTCAAAAAACAAAAAACAAACAAAAAAACTTGGACTATCCTAAAACCATCACAATTCCAATCAACATGGTACAAGAGATCCTAGCTAGAAGAATATGACAAGAAAAATAGAATTAAAGGGGCTGATAAGATGGCTCAGCAGTTAAGAGCACTTGCTGTTCTTCCAAAAGACCCAAGGTTCCCAGTACCCATGTCCATCCAGCAGATTACAACTGTCTGGTAAGTCCAGCTGCAGGGGAATCCAATGTCTCTGGTCTCCAATGGCACTGGTACTCACATGCACATACCCACATGCAGACACACACACACACACACACACACACACACACATACACATAAGTAAAAGGAATAAAAATAAATCTTAAAAAGAATAGAACAAAAATAAATACCTTTATTGAAGTTTAAAGCATTTTTACAACAGGGGACTCTTTAAACAAGGCCAAAAAGACTGTGCCAACACAAAGAGTGACTGTGCAGTGTGTGAGGCCTTCTAGATTAACAAGCAGAATATGTGCACCTACCAGGCAGAATATGCAAAGTTATGTAAACAGGAAGGGAGAGCGCTGGACCTCTCTGCAACCGACACCCATCTCAGAAGGGATCTAAGAAATGCGATCCACACAGTGAGCTTTCAGGACACTCCCGTTTGATTGGCAGGTTTGATTGATTCAAGTTTGATGAGAGCAAGTTCTGGCACAGTGGAAGTGGGATGAACAGCCACTCACGCAACCACTTTGGAGGGTGATTTGGCAATAAAGGGAAAAGTTGAAAACATGTACAGTCTATGACCTGGTACTCCACACCCTGTATTCCACAGGGAACCGCCAAGTGGATGCCAAAGAAGGCACACAAAGCATCCTAAGTAACCAAGGTCATCCTCAATGTACAGAAGGCACAGACATACACAATGAGACACAAATTTTAAATGTTAATAAAGGTATTTTAGCTTTTGCCCTATTGTTTTGAAGATTTATTCTTATTACTTTAAATTATGTGCAGGTATATGTGTGTTGTGAGCCTGCATGTGGGTATATGCACATATGTCTATAGCAACTTGAATAGACTTCATTAGCATATGCTGGAGAAAGATGCTCCAGAGTGATGCATGCACTGCAACATTTGTATCGACTTTTAATGGCTCAACATAGCATATGTGTGTAGAGTTGCTGCATGATCATAAATCTAAACTAGGAGCAGCACCCACTGGGAGGGAGAACGTGTGATTAACAAGCATAAGGCCCTGGATTTTAACCCTTAGGACATATACAAAATGATAAATAGTCAACATAAGAATAGGGCTGGGAGGTGGCTCAGTGAGTAAAGTGCTTGCCAAGGAGAAGACCCTAACCTGGGTCTCTAGCACCCACATGAAAAGCAGGGCACAGCACTACAATCTTGCAACCCTAGCACTGGGGAGGTAGAGAACAGGAGAATCCCTAGAGCTTGCTGGTCAGCCAATCAGTAAACTCTGAGCTCAGTGAGAAACACTGTCTCAATATGTAAAGTGGAAGGTGATTAAGTAAAACACTGATATTGACCTCTGACCTTAGTATATATGTGCACACACATATCTGAATACCCACACACATGTGCATACACAAAAAACATGTTCATGTGCATATACCATACACACACACACACTAATAACTATAAGGTTCATGACGTTATTTCAAATCCAGCAGTGTGGCAATTTTTGCTTGCTTCCTGAACAAAGAAAGGCATGTAGGGCCCAGGGAATGCCAGGAAGAAAAGCACAGAGATTCTAGGATGCACAGGAAACTTACTCCTGCCATCTGGAGTGACTGGCTAGGTCAGGGATGAGCCTCTAAAGTGAGCCAAGGAATGTGCTCTGAGTATATGTCACAGGCAAAGGTGAGCCACCAAGGCCTAGTCCCCAAACCAAGTGCCACGGAGGAGGCACTGGTCATGTCTCCTCTGCTGCTGCTAGTCACCTGCTCACGAGGGTGTGACCAGCCCGATGCCCCCAATTGCTGTTCCATACACGGCATCAGTCCCCAGTGTTAACCTCGTGGACACAGGACAGGACACTATTGCTTTGGGCCATCAAACTACAACATAAGGGAGCTGTGGACCCACCATTATCAAGGCCTCAGAGTGTGCACTAGGACCCAGGATCCCTCCCATGTTTTATGCTAGTTAGTTTATACAGTTAACCCAACGCAGAGTAGTCACCAGGGAGGCAAGCGCAACTGAAGAATTATCTGAATCATCCTGGCCTCCGGCCATGTCTGTGAGAGATTGTCGTGATTGATGACTGATGTGGCAGTGCCCAGTCCACTGTGGGCAGCGCCACCCTTAGGCAAGTAGGTCTGGACTACAGAAGAAAGCTAGCAGAGTCCGTCAGAGAGCAAGCTAGTGAGCAGCCTTCCTACACGGTTCCCGTCTTGAGTTCTGGCCCATTCCTCAATGGTAGACTGTGACCTGGAAGCTAGAACAGGCTTTCTTACCGGAAGTGAGAGAGAATAAAGGGAACTCGAGTGTTAGAGAGTGCAGAAGTCAGATATTCTGTAAGAAACCTGACTGCACCAAACTTTATGAGTCGAATTTGACTCAGAGCTGATTGTTAACGTTCCACGTTTAGAAAGGATTGCATTTCAAGATTCGTCCCGAGGATGAAAACATTGTGTGGTTGGGGACTGTGGGTGGAGCTCAGAAGGAGGCAGCATGCTGTACCTGTGAAGCCCTGGGTTCGATCCCAAGCATAACCCCTCGGAAATTCCCATAGTCACAACCTGTGACGATTATATCACCATGATGATTATCTACGGAGTAGCAGTTGTGTCCGTGGCACACACCAGTTTCAATGCGATGTCCTTTCATTTGCGCAGGTCTGTGGTGTGCGAGACAGTTCATTTCCATTTCACCAATGAAAAAGCGTATGCCAAAGGAGGCTAAGACTACCTTCCTGGATGGAGTCCCTCAGCAGAGAGTGACAGGACCAAGAGAGAATCTTAGTACTTAGCCTCACCGGTTTTTGTTCCCATACAGACCTCGTTCACCAAAAGCTGAGTGACAGAGCACTCTGGGGTGCTGCTGGCACATTGTGGTGAACCAGTTCTCATTCCACCTACTCGGAACTTACCCAGATGACAGACCATCTTAATCAAATATATAAGAAAACAAAGGCCATACAAACGGTTTCTGCTTGAAGGTCTTCGAAACAATAGTCCAGTTGCCTCTAATAAGCTTTCCAGCACGGAGCCATTCAGTATTCTGCAGGCTCTTCCTAACTGCGTTTTGAATTTGTTTCCATCAGACACTAAAAGGCACATCCTATTGAACTATCCTACAGTTTCGCTTGGCGAAGGACGCCTATACTTAACTGTGGCCTTAGGAGGTGTAATCTTGAAGCATGACCTAATCCCTTTAAACCAAACATCTACAGATATTTTTCTGAAGACATCAACTGCTCTAAAGAAAAAGGCCAGGGGTGCCCTTTCACAGGCACCTGACCCAAAAGAGTAAGAAGAAGTGGGGGACTCCAGGGGCAGTGTCCGCTGGCACCAGGAGGCTGTGTTACCAAGCAGGAGTGTGGGAAGCAGCTCAGGAGGCCAGAGCCTCCTACAGAGCTGGCTTCTGGTCCACCCACCCGGTATCCAGCCAACTGGTTCAGGGGCCCGGGTTGCTGATGGAGGTACTGTGTTTTGACACAGGAAGCCCTCATTCTCTTAGAAGAGGTTCAAGGCAGGCCCTGTCTCAAGGGCTGTAAAAGGACCTCCCTAACTGAGCTCACACTGCAAAAGCCTCCTAATCAATCCAAGGGATTGACAGTTGAATACACCAGAGCCCTATCCTGTCTGCCACAGCTTTACAAGTACCCAAGAAAAATGTCTTCCTTCTTGGAGACTCAGGCTCCCCCAGCCAAGAGGTCAAAGCACCTGCCTGTCACCAACGCAGATCTGGATCTGTTCCCCAGAGCCCGAGAGACACTACAGCCTTAGAGATCCCCTGGCCATGCTGGGGTACTCCTCTATAGGGTCTTCTGGGATTTGTGTGCCTTTCGGGGAATGGGAATGTGTCCTGACCAATTTACTGCACCTGGCGCCTCATGTGGGGTTTGTCAATTACTACGGAACTCACAGTACTTGTTGAGACATTGTGTGTAATGCTATTATTTTCCACAAATGAGATGATGATTACACATAATAAGGCCACAGACCTGAGCAGTCTAAGGATAGCAAATGTTTCCACTTAGTAACAAATGCAGACAGACAGGCGATGGCTTCCTCAGTGTGCTATGTTGAGCATAGTTCTGAGGTTTATTTATGGGGTTCAGTAAAAAAGAGAAATTGCCAAGATCAACTGCAGATATCCAGCAGAACTTCAGAGAGAAAAGTGAGGGGCATCCATGCCATGTTCTGGCAACCGTCTCTAGGCTAGGACCCTCCCCAAGCATAGTGTCCATCCATGTCCCCCAAAGAAATTAAATTACAAGGACTGTGAGTCTTTAATACCGTAAGACCAATCTTGTATTTGTAAGATCTATAAACTTGAATACACTTGGGAGTTACTCACTAAAATTTACCAAATACATTATTTTTTTTCCTTAGAAAGTCCCATGACTGGCCTGTAGGGTGTGGCTCAGTGGTAGAGCTTTTGTTTAGCATGTCCAAGCATCTGGGTTTGATCCCAGAGCCACGTGTGCGTGTACCAGCATGCTCTCTCTCTCTCTTCCTCTCTCTCTCTCTCTCTCTCTCTCTCTCTCTCTCTCTCTCTCTCACACACACACACAGTGTTCTCTCTCTCACACACACACAGTTCTCTCTCACACATACACAGTTCTCTCTCACACACACACACGCACACACACACACAGTTCTCCCTCTATCTCTCTCTCACACACACACACGCACACACACACAGTTCTCTCTCTCACACACACACATACACGCGCGCACACACATGCACACACAGTTCTCCTTCCCTCCTTCTCCTCTCTCTCTCTCTCTCTCTCTCTCTCTCTCTCTCTCTCTCTCTCTTCCATCCCGACTCCAGTGAGGCATGGCTTTTTAACACTCCACTTCTGTGGCTCCCTCCTTGCTTCTAGTGGTACCCACAGCATGTGAATTTGGTGAGAACACCACAACCTGGCTTTACTGTGTTGCTATTAACCCTTTCATAGCAAGAATCATACAGATGAAGGTGTCCAATTAATCTCAAAGACATAACAGCTTCTTTCAAAATAGCTTTGCACCTTGGTTTGTTCAAGTTATGTTATTTTGACAAATTTGGCTTGTCCAGATGGTCAGCTTGTCCCAGGACTTCCCCGTCTTTGTCCAGGTGCTGGGGTTATGGACAGGCCACCACATCCACTCCAGCCCCAGACTCACACAACCAGCCATCTCCCCAGCCTAAGGTTTCTCTTTTTCTTTATGTATAGGTGAACGAATGGTGATTTATCCAGCACCAGAACACCTTTCTTGTCTTTCTGACTGGTCCATGGCACAGTTCAACCAGAAGTACAAGGCTTTCACCAATGGGGTCCCTAAAGTAATGTTGTCAGCTACTAAAGAGGCAGTTTTCTTAGAACACGCTCCCTTATGACACGGGACTGGCTTGTGCCAAGAGTGGACTGGGCACCCAGCCTGCCAGGATTCCCGATGTCCATTCAGAACAAGTGTCATTTGGTAAGGCAGTGACAGAGCCATGGATGTCTGTGACAGAGCTGAGGGAAAACAGAAGCATATGGGGTTTCCTTGAGCCACATCCATGGCCTACAGAGCCTACAGAGCCTCTTCGGGGTGTTTTAGAAGCTTCGATCCATGAATGAATTTATGTCAAAGCAAAGTCATTGGCAGAACGTGGTTCTGTAGTATTGCCCTGCTGAGGGTCCCAAGCAAACATGGAGAAACCCTGGCCCTATGATGATCAGCAGACATGGCTGCAGCCAAGAAGAGAAGGTGCTTCTGGTACTCAGCCACCTGAGCTGGTCAGCTGATCTGCAGGCCTCAAGTTCATGTCCCAGCTTGTTTCATCAATTGTCACTGTGGGACAAAGCCTAGATTCCAGCTCTTCCCCCACGTTTCCCAGATTCCTGTGTTACTCAGGGCTCTGCACCCATGCTGTTTCTGTGCCTCTCCCCAGCCCCAATAGAAAACACAGCCAACTATTGGGATGCCAGGAGGATTAGGTGAAGTCATGGGTGTGAATCACTAGACACAGTTTCTTGCACACAGCAAGCACTCAGCAATCATGGGACTACCAAGCACCCTCATTCTATTTCCTGAAATACAAAATGAATTTGCCAAATGCCTGTTGCCTTAATCCTGAACCCCTTGTGTGTTTTAAGAGGATCTAGACCATATGGTTCCGCTCCCACTCACAGATAAATCAGCATAATGTTTGTCAGTAAAAGCTGTTTTATGTCCTCCTTTTTATGAACCTTCTTATCCAATGTCCTAAAATAAGAAGAAGAGTAAAAGTTTGTTGTGTTTGCTAAGGGAAAATAAACTTGGGCTTAGAACCCACCCCGAGAACTAGAGAAGGACTATTGCCTCCGATGCCAGCTAAATGAGTGTTGCTTTCACCTCCGCCACCTGCACAGACCTGGAATCTGGCGGACTGAATCCCTAGCAAGAGACCCATAAATCAGGCGGGTAAGCGTAACCAGACAGAAAAGCAGCTGCTGATTCCCAATGGGAACTATTAAGCTATAGGAGCAATGGGCTCATCCCTGGGCTCAGATGCTGCCGGAATAAACACCCAAAGCAGGCTGCTATCAGCCCTCCTGTGGAGTCTGGAGGGTCAGGAGACTGCCCACAGGGAACAGGCACCTGTTGCCACCTGGGCAGTCACAGGTATGGACACTGAGCATTTTCTGCTGAGAGGACAAACCGCCGGAGTCCCTCCCCTTGGCACAGGGCCTTTGTTGACCCTCAGAAGACAGAACAAGGAGCTTTGCACCATTACCCTGTCCAAGGTCACCGCCTTCACTAACCCTGCGTCTGCCACACCCTTGCTTCCTTTGTGATTTCCTTTGCTTTGCTTGCAGTTCTGGGGGCAGAACCCAGAGCCTAGCACCATGCTAAGGCTAAATTGAGCTACATCCGCAGTCCCCATTTTTACACAGTGATTCCTCAACCCTACAAATTCTGGAACCACACGGATGGGAACACGGTTGCAAGCACGTGGATGTGTGTATGCTTCTGTTTTAATTTCATTAAAAATGCTATTAAATCCTCATATACTGTAGGGACGTGTAAAATGGCAAACAGCTTTGGGAGATGGTAAAACACCTAGAAATTTCTTACACAATAAATCTGAACACTTGCAATCTGACTAATCCAATTTCCCTCTTCAGTATTTACCCTTCAGAAAGAAAAGCTTGTTCAACAAACATTTGTACAAGACTGGACATAATTTTATTCATAGTAACCCAAATCTGGAAGCAGCCCAGATGTCTATCAAGAGAAGAATAAACAACCACGATAAATATGCATGATGGAACACAACCCACAATTAAAAAGAACAAACTCCTGACATTCAAAATAACATGGATATGCCTACAGTGGAATATGGAAGTCAGCAATTCTAATATTTGGGGGACTTGGGATCTCTTTACATTCTAAAATTTTGAGAACCCCAATACTTACTGATGTGTTATATTTTACAATAGAAGGTAAAATGGAAAATCTCAAAATACATATTCATTTACTCACTACAAATTAACATATTTTGAGAAAATTATTTCAGTAAGTTAAAAAAAACAATGAACAAGAAAAATGTTGCCTCTTTTCAAAGATTTTTGCAAATCTCCTCACTGATCTCATATTTCCCCTGCACACACTCCGTTGCAGCAAATTCTTGTGGGCGATGTGTGTACAATAAACAGCACCACAGAAATGTGTAATTGGAAAATCACGGGCTGTGCTAGTAGCCTTCTAGATAATGATGGCTGTTCGCTTTTGATACAAACCAAAAGTCCACAAATGGGGGTTCCCTAAGGGTTATTTGCAATGTAAAACTAGAAACCATATCAATAGACGTGTGTGCTCTGTCCCATAGAAACTCACTGTAACTATGTTATGTTGGGAAAGGAGCTTTTCCCCGTGTAAGAATACAGCCATGCTTAAGTCACCAGTGGTCGCCTGAGTTAAGCAGAACTTGGAAATGTTTGTGCAGGCACGCCTTACACAAAACATTTGAAATCACATCCGTTAATACCATCATTACTCTCTTATCGAAAAGGAAACCATCAAGCTCTGGTAACAAATACTAATTTTACAATATTCTAATAATGTAGTTGGTAGGCCAGCTGGTTTTTTTCCCCTGATTGTTTGCTAATTCAAAGAGTCGTACAGGAGTTTTTTCTGGGGCCAGTCACCACACAGCCACCTCACACCCAAAGCAGCCACAGGCTTGATGTCTCCTTCGTGGTGTCCAGCACACAGAATGTCAGGAGCACTTGGGTTGGGGCCTGAGATTTAGCATGGACACTCCACTGACCCTGCTCACCTCCCACAGTGAGTGCTAGTGAAGCACACACAGCGGGGTGTCAGGGGCTCGTCATTCCAGGCAGCTCACACCGTCAACGCCAGCACAAGGTAATGGGAAAAAAAGACAATCCGTATTATTAGGAAAGCAACTGCTACACTGGAGACTCCTTTCACAGTCTCTGAACACTCCCAGAGTCACGCAGAGCGCCCTGGGAGGACTGCCTGGCTGTGTTCATTAGCAGCTTCACCGAAAGAGATGACATCCTGTTCTGCGGCCTGCGGGTTCCGTGTCTACAGATTCAACAAACCCGCTGGAGCCTTTGGAAAAATCCTAAATAAAAGGAAAACAAGTGTATTGAACACGTAGAGATTTCTTTGCTGTCGTTCCCTGGACAATACAGTGTGCGGATTATTTGTAGTTCTTCTACAGGTTCAGCAGTTAAGAGCCTGGACTGCTCTCCCAGAGGGCCTGAGTCTTCCGTGCCCAGGGCCTCCTTGGGCATGCTCACACACATACACATTCTCTTCCTCTCCATTTCCCTCTGCCTCAGAGGAAAGTCTGGTGACCTCTGACCCCACTCCCAGGCCTTCTACAAAAATTGTCTGCAGCATTTGAGAAAGTAGGAGGCCATTGTCCTTTGCCTCGACCTGACTCCACCCATCTTTATAGTAAAGTCAGCAGTCCATCCTTGATGGCTGTGGCTGCTGTTTCAGAGATATTTGGAGAGAGACTGCATTTCTTAAGACTGGAGGGGAAAAAAAATCAATTTCTCATTAACATAGTTCTCCCAGTGTCACTTTGGGACTTAATTGCCACCATGTGCTTTCTCTGACACCAGCTGATAGAAGGCCAGCCATCAGAGGTCATACCAAATGGGGCTGTCTCGGGCTGGTGTTTGGCTTTTATGGCCACCATAGTCCCCTGAGATCTGTTGCATCCCAATCCCCATTTTCCCAGGCTTAAACTCGAGCCTCCTGCAGACAGACTGAGGACAGTGGAGCCGTGTGAAAACCCTTCCCGAGGGTGGTAGGGCTGGAGGCCTCCACACCCACCCAGGGCCCTGAGTGCACACCCCACACTCACATAATGTCTATTCTGTTTTGAATTCTGCGGTTTTCTAGAACAATGCTGGTGTTAAGGAAAACCAGCTGCAGATGAACTCAGCCTCTCTTGGAAAGAGGTAGAATTTCATGCCTCGAAGAGCACATCTCAGCCTCGGCCACCACCCCCTACACACACACACACACACACACACACACACACACACACACACACACACACACACACACGTGGGGCCCTTCAGTCATTCAGGCCACCCCTCTGTAAGGCTCTGTATCTTGACTCCCTGCCATCACTACAGATGACCAAACTTCTGAAACTCTGCACCTCACACCTCATTTCTTCCTACCCACCACTCCCCTCCTGTGCTACTGGAGAGTGTGTCTTGACAAACTGAAGCGCTCAGTGAAGGCATAGGGACTAGGATGACAATAGAGCTTGGGTCACCTGGCCCCTCTGAGCCTCAGAGAAAAACGGAGTCAGCAGGAGTGTGGGCATGACTCTGGGGGCAGGGTGTTTCCTGCACAAGCATGAGGACCTGAGTTCAGATGCCCAGCACCATAGACAAGCTGGGCAGAGTAGCATGAATCTGTAACCCTGGTACTAGGGCACGAGATGACAGATGGATCTTCAGAGCTCGCTAGTCAGTCTAGCTGAATGATGAGAGTCAAGTTCACTAAAGGACCCTGTCTCAAAAGTAAGGTGGAGAGGGATAGAGGAAGTCATCTGAAGTCAACTGTGGGGCTCTGCAAATCCACCTGCACACGTGAATGCCCCCCATAGTCTCATATTTTTAAATACTTGGTCATTAGGGAGTGTCACTACTTGAAAGGGATTAGGAGATGTGGCCTTGATGGAGTAGGCATGGCCTTGTTGAAGAAAGTGTGTCACCAAGGGTGAGCTTTTGAGTTTCAAATGCTCAAGCCAGGCCCTGTGTCGCTCTCTCTTCCAGCTGCCTGGTGATCCGGATGTAGAACTCTCAGCTATCTCTCCAGCATCATGTCTGCCTGTGCACCACCATGCTTCCCACCATGATGATAATGGACTAAGTCTTTGAACTGTAAACCAGCCCCAATTAAACGTTTACTTTATAAAAGCTGCTGTGGTCATGGTGCCTCTTGACAGCAAACAGAACTTTGACTAAGATACACAAATGGCACACACACACACACTCACACATACACACCCTACAGGGTCTCTACAAGAATCATCATTGAGTGTTCACAGATGATCTCAGAACGCCTGTCAATGTTTTTGGTTCTCATCACTGTTCCTCTGAATACGGTAGAAATGTCTAATTCTCAGGCAGGAGAGTAATAGCCTGCTCTTCTGTTTCCTATTCCCAACCCCCCTGCTTGTTCACTGCTCATGGTATTTTGACTGATTCATTCATCGATTGATTGGTTGATTGATGGAGACAGGGTCTCATGTAACCTGGGTTGGCCTATGAACTTTCTATGTAGCTAAAAATGACCTTGAACTTCTGATCCTCCCACCAATGCCTCCAAAATTCTGGGATTACAAACAGGCACTCCCCTTCCCAGTTCATGCAGTGTCAGAGGTTAAACCCAGGTCCTCCTGCATGCTAGGTCTGCACACTACTTGTTGTTTTCAGGTGTGTGACTTTTTTTTATGCTGCACCTGTGATTGTGCCTGTCTAAAACACCTGATGGTCCTAACAAAGAGCTGAACAGCCAATAGCAAGGCAGGAGCAAGGATAGGTGGGGCTAGCAGGCAGAGAGGATAAATAGAAGAAGAAATCTTGGTGATCAAGGAGCAGCAAGAGAATGAGGAGAGAGGGTCATCAGGGACCAGCCACTCAGCTACACAGCAAGCCACAGAGAAAGAAGTAAAGAAAGGCATACAGAAATAGAGAAAGATAAAAGCCCAGAGGCAAAAGATAGACGGGATAACATAAGAAAAGAAATATATATATATATATGTATATATATATGTATATATAAAATTTTAGAAAAAGAAATAAGCCAAGCTATGACTAGGCATTCATAAGTAATAATAAACCTCTGTATGATTTATTTGGGAGCTGGGTGATGGGTCCCTCAAAATGCCAAAAGAGTAAAATAGAACACAACACACTGCCAACTGAGCTGCACCCCTAGCCCTGCCGATCAGTCTTCGATGTAAAAGTGGCAGTATGCTGCTAGGAGATGCCACCAACTCTCCCAGGAGAGATGGGCAGTGGCTTTTGTGTCTGGGCACTCCCCCTCCAGCCGCCTAGCAATCCTCCCACAAGAAACAGCGCCACAGATTTTGGCCAGTTCTAGGGTCAGACAAGGTAAATCTTCAGGCAACCCTGAAAGCCTCAGAGACTTCCATGGGGGCAAAGCCAGCAACCTGGAAAAAGACTGCAGGTCTCCCCTGCCAACAACACCTCTACCACCAAAAGCACCAACCCAGGTAAAGCATGAGGATCCACGTGACACTCTAGCCTTTGTTGGTTCGTCCCAGACAGATGCAGATTCAAATTCCCAGGACAGAGAGATCTGTTCCAAGGACAACATGAGCAGATGTCCCCGCCACACACACTGGTATCAGAACCATCTACACCAGCCAGGACAGCCCATCAGAGACACTGGTGGGAGCTCAGTAGGCTTTCTGACATCATGTACAGGGAGCAGGACTTATGACCCAAGCATTGTCAGTGGCTCATTCTGTCCCCAAATTCCTCTTTCAAAGAGACTTGCCCAGTTTATTAATTCACAGGTTTGGAATTACAAAGCACACCCATGGCAAGAGACAGTGTACATACTTGTCCACTGAAATTCTTGCCTGGAGGGCTGGAGATGTGGTTTGGTATCAGAGCTCTTCCCTAGCACATACTCCACCCCGGGGTTCCATTCCCATCGCAGCAAGGAAACAAACAAAAGAATAAAATTCTGAGCCAGAATGCACAGATGAAAGTCAGAGGGAAGGCTCCCTCGTCCTCAGCAGTCCATTTGGAGATTTAATGCCATGCTACAGTTATTGCTCCTCTATGCTGACTTGGAGCATCCAGGGAAGGGTGTGTTCTGCCCAAGGTGGGTAATGGTCAGATCTCCCAAAGGAAGGAGCAAACACCATCATCAGGTCCATAACCAATGCCTCCAACATGTTCCTTCCTCTTACTCTCCTGTTCTCTTTCTGTGCCTTAGATGGGGAAAGGGGAACAAGGAGGAGGAACAGAGGGAGTCCCTTGGGTCCTCACCTGAGTTCCACCCACTTCCTTCAGGGAGATAGCTGCTAATGCCATTCCTGTTCACCCTGTGCAAATCTGACTCAGGAGATGGAACCCCTCTATTGAGGCAACCCTAAGTTGCCCCAGTGAGAAGTCACAGGCATGATCTGTCCCCAGAATCTGGATCTCACTGTTCATAAGACATGAACCAATATAGACAGAAAGCCAGATGATCACCACTGGGACTCCCAACCTCCAACATCTAGGTTTTCTACCTCTGCCCTCTACCTGCTACAAAGGGTCTTCAAGATCAGGACTGGGGGGCGAGCCCTCTTCAGGGACACCACGTGTAAAGATAAAGAAAAACAGACACATGTCACCTCACCATATTAGGACTTGTTAAGGATGATGAAGCATTAGAGCCGGGGCTCTAGCTCCGCTAGTAGATTGCTTACCCGCATGTGCAAAGCTCAATCCCCAGCACCACACACCAGGCATGGGCGTGCCTGCCTATGAGCCTAACACTATCCAGCCTGGGCCATACAAGACTCTCTAGAAGAAAAGATGATGTTCGGCCTCTGGACTGCTGTCAGGCAACTCACTCATTCCCTCCACGCCAGCTCACTTTGTAAAATTAAGAGGATGTTAAAACCAAGCTAGCAAGGAGATAATGACCAATCAGCAGAGTGTGCAACCGGCTGATAGCACTGGCTGTCATTACTGCTCAATCCACGTCCTTGAGCAAGCTTTAACTTCCTCATCTGAAAAATAGGGTCAATTGTCATTAACAGACAACCACCCCAAAACAGAAATAAGTGTGTGGTGGTATGCCAAATAGAACTCACCACCTGAAGGAAGGTAGGTGTCATCTGGTATCTAGATTCTAAAAGGAAACTACAAGGCTTCCCAGAGGGGGGAGGTGGAATTTACTGATGTGGGCGGGGCTTATTAAAGTGGGCGGGGCTTGTTGAGTGGGTGGGGTCGTTGGAGTGGGAGGAGTTTATTGGTGTTTCAGTTGTTTATATCTCTTTCTTCTTTCACGCTCTACCATGTTAGAGCAAACAGGGCTTTGACCAGCCTGCGTCTCCAGAGGAAAGGGCAGCAACACGGATTTTCCTGGTGAGACAAATACCCTTCCAGGGAGATCCTGCGGGGCTGGGCCGGAAAACCACACAGGTGGTCCTGGGACCAAGGTTGGCTGCCAGCCCCACCTTAACAGATGTAGTCGGACAGCATCTCAAACATGAGATGAGATAACAGGGGGACACTTCCTATTAAACAGTAAAAACTGCAGCGGAGGAAGGAAGGTAGTCTGCCTCCATGGGACACCTGGCTGCAGCTCCGGGAGATGATCTGACAGAGACACGAGGTCAACCAAGGCAGAGCCCAGCCATTCCGGGGGTAGGGGGAGAACAGCTCTTTTTATTTAAAATCCAGAGATAATTCCAGAGAACACAAAGCCTGCTTTCCAAAAGGCTACAATAAATCAATTTTTCTTGCCAGTGCCCCATCTAGATGTAGCCCACTCAGTTCATCTTAATAAACAAGTTAATCGTTCAAAGGAAAATAAATGAAATGGTTTGCCTTCGAGGGACAGTTTTATTTTTAATAGTTTGGTGCTATGGCGAGAGGAGTAATAATGTCTGATCCGAACTGTCTTTTGTTCCTGGGGACCACTGAGGATAAGGTAGGGTGGGGACCTTGTTCGGGGAACACTGGAGTGAGCTCCTCCTATCCGGCATGTAGGCGCTGCATTGAAAGATGCAGCCATTTGTCTTCAGGAAATGTCAGCACCCTATGGGGTGATTCGTCAATGTTGTTTTGTTTTCTTAGGTCAGTCATTCCAATGGAAATGCAGTCCGGGGATGGGGTGTGAGTTAGAGAGAGGGTGCTCACCTAGTATGAGAGAGACACTGAGTTCCATTCACGGCACTCAAAGAAGGGGAAACACTCAAGCTGGAGCTCGCCTTGAGGAAATAATGGGAGACATCATTATGAGGCTGGACCCCCTTTCAGAGGAAATCTTGGAAGATTAGTTCATGCCAAAATTCTGTCTTTCTAAAGGGAAGTACAGGGCACGTTTTCAAGTTACAAAAAGAACTCCAAGCGACCTGCTTGCTCTATCTCCTTGGGACACATCAAACAAGACTCCACCGGATCCCTGACATCACAACCCTAAGGTTCCTGTGAGGGCCTTTGATGTTCTCTGGTACCCACCTCGCTGGAGGTGGTGGCAGCTTTCGGAGTTGAGGCCCAGTGGGAGGAAGTTAAGTCACTGAAGTGTGCCCTTGGAGGAGCTGCTGGGGCCCTGTTTCTCTGTTTCTCTTTGCTTCCCAACTGCCATACATGTGTATAGCTGCGTCTTCCCCACTATACACACCTACAGCCTATGCCTTGATGCGTGTCCACAAAGCCAAGCCAATCACTGTCTGAAACCTCCAACACAGCACCCAAGTTAACTTGTCTTCTTATTAAGTTGATTTATTCAGGCATTGTTACAGAAAGAGAAAACTGAATATCATACATAAACAGTCTCAAGCCTTAGGTATATACTATGTTTTCTCATATGTGAGTGTTCTTATGATAAGGAGGAGAACATGGTCTGGGAAGGAAGAGAAGCCTAAGGGAACAGCCGTAAGGAAAATATTTAGGCAACATGGGAAATGGTTTGACCAGTAAAGTTAGTGCTATTCAAGATTCAAGCATGAGGACCTGAGTTCGAGTCTCCAGCACCTACACAGAAAGTTGGGCCCTGGGGTGGGCATCTATTATCTGTGCCTGTAATCTGAGTGACAGGGAGGCAGAGATGGGGATTCCTGGAGCTTATTGGCCAGTCAGCCAATCTAATCAGACTGGTGCAGTTCAGATTCAGTGAGTACCTACTTGAACAACTGAGGAGGATACTCACCATTGACTCCACATGTACCTGAACACATGTACACACACATGGACTTCCACGTGTACCTGCACACACATGTACACACACACACATTGACCTCCACATGTACCTGCACACACATGTACACACACATTGACCTCCACATGTACCTGCATGCACATGTACACACATATTGACCTCCACATGTACCTACACACATATATGTACACATTGACCTCCACATGCACCTAAACACATGTACACACACATTGGCCTTCTCATGTACCTGCACATATGTACACACATACTGACCTCCACATATACCCACACACATTGCCCTCTATATGTACCTACACACATATATAAAGTTATTTAAGCAGGAAGGAGGCAGTGACTAGATCTCAGCGGCCACACTCACAGCCATTTTGAGTGAGTTGGCTGGCAGTGAACTCTGGATCCTCCTGCCTCCGCCCCGAGTGCTGGGGTCACTTACATGTGCCTCCACACTCTGCAGATACGCCCCCCACCCCGTTCTCATTTTGCCACTCAGCTCTTGCTCTGGCTCCCTCCACCAGTCCTGTCTTCTAGTAGACTTCTAGATTCCTTGCTCTACTTCCCCTCCTCCCAGAAGACTTGCCCTTCCCAGGGGATTGTACTTATCACTACACATCACTCGTCTCACGTCTGAGGGACTCCTGGTCCAGTAAAAGAATATGATTAGCATTTAGAAAATGGTTGCTGACTTAAGTCAACGTCCAGCTTGAAAACAACATTAAAGTCTATTGCAAATGGTGAAGGAGTCTGGAAAGTTCTGGGAAACTGAGTTAAAGCTCTAAGTCACAAACGTAAGAAAAGAATAAACGATAGAGTGACATAAATAAATAGAACATTGAGGTAAGACAGACCCAAAGAAATGTACACGACAAAGGCCAAACAAATGAAAATCATTTTCACATAAAAACATATTACAGTCAATTCCCCACACACCAGTATCAAAGGGCTTGACCACACTTGTCCTCAGAGACGAGAGAAGAGAGACTTGTAGTGACCTCTGAACTCAACTAGCCCCACATGTCAACTTCCCACTAAATCATAACCTTGGATATTTAGTTTCTAGATGTATGTCCATCTTCTGCAAGGAACAGCTTTCCCGATCAACTAGCTCTCAGTTCCTGGTCCCTTCAGAAATGAAGCATCTTGGAATGGGACGGTGGATTAGTTGCTTTTGTTTCTCATGTCATAGAACATGTGAACAAAACAACGTGGGGGGTTATTTTGGCTCACAAGATGAGAGGTGACAGTCCATCGGGACAGAGAAGGCATGATGCGATTCATGGAGGCTGGTGACTGCCTGGGGGGCCATGAGGCTGCTTGGTCGCATTGCAGTAGAACAGGAAGCAGACAAGATGGGTCGGAGCACAATGCATTTCCACACTTCAGGAAGGCTCCTCATGGTGATAGAAAAGTCTGTGACTCAAGGACCGTTTGTCCACTGAATGACAGGGAAGAGCGTAGCCTGACCAAACCTTTACCCTGGGCCCCGTCTTTGACCTGAGTTTTCCTATCTACAGTCCTCCATCCCAGCTTTAGTTAAGCCCTGCATCTGTGTTTGTGGATGTTTGCTGGCCCTCTTCCCAGGAAGAAAGACAACACAGCCTGTTGTGTGGGTGAGGGGCAGGAGGTAGCACAGGAAGAGCAGGAGAAACAGGAACATTCAGGGTTGTAACATGCAGTATCCATTTTCACATTTCTCAAGGGTTCTCCACGTGCCAGTCAGGGGCTCTCACGCAAAGGAGCACATCTCCAGTGATCGGCAGTCAGGAAGCAGGAAAAGCCATGAGGGTCTGCACGTGAGGTGATGGCCTCAAGTGGTCATGAGGCCCTGTCCCAGCTTCATCAGCCTGAGGGTCAGTCTCTGGGGGCTAATTATAGCAACCAGACCCCCTAAAGGCCTGGTTAATGTCCTCTTTCTACAGAGGTTCATTCTTTAAAAGCTGGAGATGACCCAAATTGTTCAGAATCAAAGATGAACAAGCTTAACCTGGGGGTGGGATGTGGGCCTCATTGGAGCTCTACCCCCACCATGGGAAGCCATGCTGATCCAAAGGGTATCAGTCAATAGCCCTAAAAATGGGTTAAGGCTGTTTATTAACTTGAGCTTTAGAGGAAGTAGGTCAGCTTCTCATTCAGCGTAGCTCCGGGGAGGACACCCACAAGTAACAACTAGAATCTTTTGGTAATTACAGTCATGGCAAACGTCAGCCACAAAATAATTTTATTCGACCCATGGGTGTTAAATGCTCATTAAGTGGATGGTGCTGCCCTAAAGAGTGGTCTGTGATGGGCAGCAGCAGGGCGGAGGAAGGTGGGCACACGACAGACTCCCCCGTCACCACCCTCTCTAGGCAATGCCACAGAGACGCACCAGCGTTCATGGCTTAGAGTCGAAGGGGAAAGTGGTAGGATTCGCATGAGCTGAGCTGTGGAACTGCCATTATGGACCAGTGTGGAAGGATGTTGAGAAAGAGCAGATGATGCACTGGGGTCGCCTGAGGGTCTGCACACATCTCAAGTGACAGACAGCTAGGTTGTAGGTTGAGAGGTAAGTATCCTGCAAGGGAAGGAACATTTGACCCCAACTTCCATGGCTTCTAATTGGCCACCAGCGAATGTCTAGACCTCCAGCTACTAAAGTTGGCAGTGGGTGTGAACAGGGGTGGCAGTGTGGCCCAGGAGCAAAGGGCTTGGCTACCATCTACAAGGTCCTGAGTCTAACCCTTAGAACTGGAAAAAAAAATGAGGCTAAAAAACGTAATTTTCTGTGTGAGATGGGGTTGTGCTTCTAAGAGAGGAACTCTAGAATCACTCACTATACAGGGCCGCAGAGGTCAGCCCTGTCCCTACTCACCCAGAGCATCACAGACGAGTTGTCCTGGGAATGTTGGTTTCTTTTCTTAGTGTTGTGATAAAAATACTTGACAAAGCAAAAGAGAAAAGACAAAACCAAAACAGACACAAAGGGAGGCTGGAGAGACAGCTCAGCGGCTAATAGCACACACCACTCTTAAAAGGAGCCAAGCACCCATTTCGAGCAGCTCACGACCGCCTGTAACTGTAGATCTAGAGAATTAGATTCCCTCCTGTGACTTTCAAGGGCATCTGCACTAGCGTGCACACAGTCACACGCACACCTACCTGCCCGCACGTGATCATAAAAGAGAACTTAAGGACGGAAGAAAGGGCTCATTCAGGCTCACAGCTCAAGGGTATACGCAGACCATCACAGCAGGGTTGTCATAGCAGCAAGACTGTGAGGGAGCTACCCGCACCCACGGTCAAGAAGCAGAGAGAAACAAATGCTGGTGCTCGGCTGACCTTTGTTCTTCATAGGCAGTAGGAGACCTCAGCACAGGGAAAGGTGCCGCCCACGTTTACAGGGAGCCTTTCCACCTCAACCAGCCTAAGCTAGAAGCATGCCTCACCCAGGCTTGTCTGCTAAGCGGTTCTAGAACCTGTCAAACTGACCGTCAGTATTAAACACCACAGTAGGGAAGGCTAAGGGGCTTTTCTGTGGGCCCCAAACACTGTGCCGGAGACAAGAGCTTCTTATCAATTCCAGCCCCTCAGCTCCCCACCCTTCCTGCCCATTTCTGTGGGTACACACCTAAGCGCTCGACCAAGTGTGGTGCTAAGGCCGGCTTCATTTTCTAAGCAACGGAGAGGTGACATGAATGTTCCCAGAGGGGACCAAATGACCCTGATAGGAAGTCTTCCCTTGGGTGGCTACAGTCAGAGAAGGCAAGGGCCAGAGAGGATTTCATCTCTTTATAAAAATAAACAATTCTGAGGTCTTTGGGAAACGGGGAGGAACTTCACGCAGTGGCACCATGTCTGGAGTTTCTGTCAGGGAACAAGGCTCTAGGCAAGGCCCTAACTTGGGATGACCCTGGATCTGAAGGCATCTCAGCTCACTGGCCTGCCATGACCACGCATCTTCAGCTGCCTTGAGTTTTCAGCTAGCCCCCAAAGCCAGACCGCCTGGGGTCTGTCAAGAGACAGGTAGTTGCAGAGTTCATTCCGTAAACTCCCTGTCTTGCAAGCATGAAAAACTGAATTTAGACTCCCAGCATCATGTGAGAACCAAGGGAGTGGGAGTTTGGAGACATCCAGGTCTCCAGCATTCCTTTAACAGCCAGCCCAGCCAAATTAATGAGCTCTGGGTTCAGTGAGAGATCCTATCTCAAAAAAAATGTGGTAAGTGATGAGGAGGGCCTTTGGCATTGGCCTCTGCCTTCAAATGCATGCACATACACACATACATGTATACCCACATGTAGACATGCATATATACACACAACACATCTATACTACACATATAAAAAATGACTAGGAAAGCAGATGATTGTGATGGTGGCAAGGACAACTCCAGCTCTTTGGATGATGGGTCATTCACAGAGAGCAGCTTTCTGCCATTACTAATTGGGAGCACCTCGGCCCCACAGGAGCTTGGGAAGATGTCTGGCGATCCTGTGGCAAAGGCTCAGGTCCATGCCCAGCCAAGGCATGAACTGTACCTTCTTAGGCACACAGGAACACTACATTCAGCAACAGCTGAGAAGGCTTTCTCTTCAGACTCCTCAGCACTGGGACCCGCGCTCGCAGACACAAAGCCCGCACAGTCATTCCCTCGGTGTGAGTAAAAGCTGCCTGCTTCCTCGGGATATATTTTTGGACTGGAAAAAATAAAATGACTGTGGTGTTCCAAGAAGAAAAGAACACTCCCAGTGGAAAGAACAGAGGGGCACATAAATGTATCCGCAAATGATTTCCTATGCCTGAGAGCTTCCCCTGGGGAAGAAAACAAAAATGGAGAGGCCTGGGCTATCGTCCATTTTCTGTGGCCATTACTGAACACCTGAAACCATGCGGTTTATAAAGAACAGAAGGTTTCTAGGAGCTGGGAAGCTCAAGGACAGTGCTGGCATCTGGGAGGGGCCTCATAACATGGGAGAGTATCGCACAGTGAGACAGAGCAGGCATGCTAGGCCAGATCTCTTCTGAAGTTCCTGAAGCCATCATGGGGGACCCCACCCTCATGAACTCATCTGACCCCAATTACCTCCCAATGCCCCTACCTCCAAACAATAGGCATTTGGAGGTTCAATGTCTAACACGTGAGTTTTGAGGGGTCCATATTCAAACCACAGGAACCTGGATGCTCCACAGGGAGAGCCAGGTGAAGGAAGGGACTGGGAACATCCTCCTCCCCTGCGCTGGCAACAGGTTGAGATCTTCTATCAAGGAACTCCTGGGCTACAGGATCCGAGCGCTAGTCTCTCATCTGGGAGCAATCCCTCACCCCCTTGGCTACTTGAGACAGTGTCTCATGAAGCTCAGACAGTGGGACAGACAGCAAATCAGCGCTAGGCAGGCAGCCGCCGAGGGTAGCTGCAGGCATCCTAGGAAATAGAAAGTGGACTAGCTGAGGTCTCCCTGGCCCACAGTGCTGACCTACACACACCCCGTTCTCAGACTGCACTGAGAGGCAGCATCCTCCCCATCAACTTGAACTCCCAGGCTTGCATCCACTCCTCCTCAGAAGCCCTGCTGTGCACCCTACAACTGGGCCCATTGTAGAGATGCTGGGGCCTGGGTAGCAAGAAGGAAACAGAAGGCAAAGGAGATATTCCCAGCCAACAGGGACCTGGGCTTGGCATTCTAACCTCAGAACTCCCCACGCCTGTGGAAGGAAAGTAAAAGCCCCACACCAAGGTTGCTCATGGCCGGCTGGATGAGGCTGAGAGCATGCGGCTCTCCAGCAAGCCTGCTTATTTTATAACCTTGGAAAAACACCCCTGAAAATGACCAGCGTGTTGATCATTAAGCCCCGAGGGCCTGGTGCTGTCGTGGGAAGGGGAGTGCGAAGCCCAGCACACCGAACCTTGGTGAATTAGCTGCTAAGTGAGACAAAGGCTAAAAGATGCTGTTTAGGCCACCTCGTTAATAAAATTCAAAATTGTTTTCTGCAATTATGTGCAATCATTGGTTATTTCACCCCCAGCCAAGTAGAATTCCCACAGCCAATCCATTGCTTTAGTTTCAAATGCCAAGAAAAAAATTCCCTGGTACATGCAGGAGAATAGAGGAGGAGGCTGAGTCTTAGAGACCAGAAGCCCTTGATTAGCTAATAGAGAATAATCCACTGGGAAAAGAAGCCTGCCAAAAAAGAAGAAAAAAAAAAAGAAAGAAACCAATGAGTGACCTTCCAGGGGAGAGTATGGCTGCACAGACCGCTTCCACATGGGCTTCCTCGTTGATCTTGCAGCCAGATAGCAAACGGAAGGACTGCCCTCTCCTCTGATACTCTATTCTGCTGTGGCCCCCACTCACTCCACACATTTTAAGAAACCTAGTAAGATCTTCAATAGTCTAGTAAGGAACTGGGGAATGCATCCCAACACGTCTTCTCAGGAAAGTCCTACCTCCACTCCATGCAACCTCTATTTGAGTCACCCATTCAGTTGGTCAGTCAACATTCACAGCAGATAACATCACTCAAAACAAAGAGAAAAGTCTTTGTTTCTTATTGAAGTTTAACCTGTCACACACTAGTTTCAGAGGTTCGCTATTTGGAGGGAGATGAGGCATATCTAATGGTAGCTAATCAAGCAAATTTTCTCTACAGACAATCCGAATGTGACTTAGGAAACAGTTACACTTCACTGCGCCCTAACTTTCTGCTGGGGTAGCGGCTACTTAATCTGTCAGCTGGCTTCAGTGTTTAGAAACCGGTTTCTTAGACTCCTCGCAGTGGGGACGGAATTAGTCACACCAAAGAGACTATGAGTAATCTAACTGGGGTGAGAGGCTGCAAAGTAATTCAAGGGGGGCAAAACTGCAAAGGAGGTGCCTCAGTTCTTTAGTCTTCAAAAGTCTGTATTTAGATACATATTAGATTTTCTTAAAGGGCAAAACCAAAAGAAGCAGAAGTAGCTTGAGGTCAGAGGGGTCACGGGAGTCTGTCTCCTGACCCTCTGAGGAGGCACCCGAACTACACACATCCGGTAGCTCACAGTGGCATGAGGACCGCATCTGGCTACCGTGTAGCAGTGGTCTCCTCCAGCAGCATCACAAGGTGTCCCTCAAAGCAGTCGTGGAGGTCGGTGTTCCAGATCAAAAACCGCCCACATAGCGTTGAGCAAGTGTCCCCGGGGCTACTTCTGCAGCTTGCCCTTGTTCTTTCAAAGCCAAGCACTCACTAATTATGGCATGTAGCAAACACTTAACTTGATTTCAGCAATTGTCTACGATTCCCACTTCCTTTCCAGACCCGGGACACCTTGAACAAACACATCCTCCTCTGAGGAAAGATAACGGCCCAGGGGAGATGCAAACACTGGAAGAAGGGAGCACTGTTCTGGGGGCTCCAGGCATCTCATCCCACTTCAGATTTCGGTACCCAGTTGTCCAATTACTTCCCACAGGCCTGAGTTACACTTCCAGCCTTTATGGGAACTTGGAGGCCATTTTAAAAACTGTCACTGCCTCTGAGCTTACATGCATGCGAGAGCCTAAGGCACGAATCCACAGAGGAAAGTCAGGGCGTCTCACCTGGGTTCAGCAAGCTCCCCAGGTAGAATGGCTTCCCCAGGAAGGATTTTCTATCACTAGCCTGACACCCATCGCAGAGGGGGAGTCTTAGAGAGACATGGCGGTACCCCAGCAAGGCCACAAGGCTGTTTTGCTTTCTCCGGGCAATGGGGTAGCTATGTCATTACTGTGGAAATGTCATCCCCACAGTATTCTGATGGTCGTCGGTGCTACCAGTTTTGACTATCAGTGTGCATTTCCAGCAGTTCCCCTGGATTCTTACGAGAAGGTCCAATACAGTCATCACTTCTCCACCCTAGTTGCTTTTTCCTGCCGAATAGGGATTTGTTTGCCTTCCACAGGCCTTAATGATGGTGCTGCTGTGAATCCCAGCAACTGTTCCAGCAAACACTGGGAAGAAACCGCACCTACAAACAACAATCAAGCATACTAATGGTCCCCTTACTAAAACCTGGTACCCTGGTGTGCACAAACTCCAGTGCTCAGGAGGCTTTGCTGGAAGGTAGCACAGGATGCTGGAAACACACAGATGTTCCTTTATAGCCCCAATCAGGGTTGGTAAAAAAAAAAAAAAAAAAAAAAAGCAGTTAAGAAACAAAGGACGCGCCGGGCGGTGGTGGCGCACGCCTTTAATCCCAGCACTCGGGAGGCAGAAGCAGGCGGATCTCTGTGAGTTCGAGGCCAGCCTGGTCTACATAAGAGCTAGTTCCAGCACAGACTCCAAAGCCACAGAGAAACCCTGTCTCGAAAAAACAAAAAACAAAAAAAACAAAAAAAAGAAAGAAACAAACAAACAAAGGACGCAGCCTGAAGGAGGGAAAAGGCTAACCCCCAAGTCTTTGAAGAGGGCTATTTGTTCTGAGGTAGATGTGGAGGAACTATACAGGAATTCTCCAGGATCTTAAAACATAGGTGTATTTCACTACAGTTTCAAGTTCCGGGGTAGAGGGAGTCCAAGCAGCATGTATGCCCCTTGCCTCTGGATCTTAACGCATGGACTTCGCTCCTTTGACTTCTTCCCAGGACTCATATCTGAGTCTGTCTCAAACCTTCAGAGAATTTGGGCAAGAGCTTTCCAGAAATTTTGAACCAGTGAAGACTTAAGGGATGCGTGCATTTTGCTCTGTGCAGTGGAGACGTGCCTTTGTGATCAGGGAGAAGAATGCTAATAGTTTGGACCTGGGCAGCCCCAAAGCTCCAGAGGTTTGTCCCCAGCCTGTGGAGAATGGTGAAACCTTCAGGAGCCCTTGCTCATTGTCCTCCTGCTTCCTGAACTCAGTCTGTAAGGTTATCAGGTCCTCTTCCCTTACTCTTCCTTGATATGCTCCCTCATGACAGGCCCAAAGCGACAGGTCCAGGCAAGTTAGGATGGAACCATGAACCAAAATAAAACACTGGGGAGGCTGAGATGGAAAGGCAGTGTGAGCCAGGGGCCCAGAGCCAGCCTGCGCAATATCACGAACCCCCACGATGAGAAAATAAAATGGTTAACTTCTTAGCTCAACATAAAAGTTAAGAGGGGACACATGCTGACTACATGTTAACTCCGGGGACTCTGCAATGTCACCGACACACAACCTCTAGCATCTACCCCAACTATCCGCCGAGGTGGAAAGCTACAGGGTTAGGGCCTTTGTCAAAAGAGGGAGGGGTCAAGATGCTCATCCTAAAATATCTGGCATGACTGGCAAGTTTGCTGAGTGAAAATCCATAGAGAAAGAGGCAGAAGGGGAAACACGCACCATCCTGAATCCCTAAGACTCAGGAGCCATCCTCAGGGTGTCCACCCCCCCAAAACTACTACTCATCGTCCAGTTTCTTACAGAGCCAAAATTAGTTTCCTTACTTCAATTCATTTTCATATGGAGAGATTGAGATTCAGAAAGTGTAATCAGTTAGCCAGATGTTCTCCAGAGGCTGAGGAAAAAATAACATGATACATCGGCAGCCTGAACAACTTAGTGCGACTTTGTCCAAAAACAGAATGAAAAGCCAGGCCTGTCATCCCAGGACTTGAGAGACAGAGGCAGGAAGATCAACAGTTCAAGGTTAGCCTCGGCTATATAACAAGTTTGGGGCTAGCCTGGGTTACATGAGACCCTGTCTCAAAAATAAATAAGTAAACAAACAAACAAACACATAGAATTAGACAGGGCTTAGTTGAGTACTTGCCAGGCATGAATTAAACTGTAGGTACCACCCCCAAGATTACTGATGTCGGGATAATTATTTAGGTGTCCTTTACTGAATTGAGACAGCTAGACCTGGATAGGACCTTATGCCTGTCCTTGTCTAATGTCCACAGTCTCCCCACTAATCCTCCAGTGTAGACAAATTCTGTGGTCTTTTTCTGGGAACAGCAGAGTTAATACTGAGGGCACCCAAGACAGAAGGAGGACAGAGGCCAGTGCTGCAAAGTGTGGACATTTCAGCTTTCCTCCCTTCACGTCCCCAGGTCTTTCTGAATGACAGCGGGAGGCCCCTCACAGTAGGACAAAGGGCCCAGTCGCTCCAAATGGGATAATTGAGGACACATGTCTGCCTGGCAACTCCAAAGAAAGCTGCCCTGTAATTCTTATGCCCCAAAGCCATAACATGGACTAACAAGCCTCTCCTCCAACATCCAGGCCGACTTATAAAAACGGAGACAACCTAAACAAGGGCAACTTTAAAACCCCAACAGGAAATAAAAGGCCTCTCCCCAGAGCATGAAGTTAGGGCCGCCCCCTCAGATACAATCAGTCTCCTGTGGTGCGTTATAGCTGGGGGTGAAAAGTTACCCCCATTTAAAAAAAAATCCCTAAGGAGCTTGGCAAAATTAGAAATGGCTTCCTTGCCCCACCAGCCCCTAAAAGGGAAGCTTGTTTCCATCTGAGGGCGGGGTGTGAGTGATGGAAAAAGGCTTTTCTGCTAACAGTTAGCTTTGATTTCCCCAGGTTGTGAACAGAAGCCAAGAGCTGACTTTATGTTACAGCAGAGATCTCAAACCTAGAACGACGGTCACTTGTGTCCACTGGCTGGCTGTCTTCAAGGTAGTAAGGAGCAGTTAGCCAAGCAGCCGCTGGTCTTTCTGAATGCAGAATCCAGAGGTTCCAGGCCATCTTGTGCAGGGATATGGCATGGGGAGCAAGGTGGTGACTAGGGAAACTCAGAGACCAGACTCCCCAGCAACACCTTCCTGGTAGTGAGAGGATCCCAGGTACTGTTTCCACTGTATCTAAACCCTGGGCGCAACCCTGTTCACCCCACTGCTGGGATGGCGTGTGCACGCACACACACTGCTTAGTCCCACGCACGGATACTGTGATTGTTGCATTACTACAAAATGGAACATGGCTCAGCAAGCAAATGTACTTGCTGAAGGAGTCCACCCACCTTAGTAAACAACAGAGAAAAAACAAAACAAACAAACAAAAACAGAAGAGTCCCCAGAACATAAGTAAAGGTGAAAGGACAAAACTGACTCCACAAAGTTGTCCCCTGACCTCTACATGTTTGAAATGGTGTGCACTCACATGTACGCTTCATGCATGCATATATATACATGATAATAAATTTTAACTAAATTCGAAAGGGAACCAGCTTGGCCAGTGTCTTATATTGCAGCAGATCAGAAGCAGGAGGTAAGGGCCGTGTGAACACTGAACTATGACCTTACCCCAACAGGAGAGCTGGAGCCATGAGCCAGATCTCACACCAACTCCAGCTCCGGGCTGTGAGGCCAGGAGAAAGTCCCTGGGCTGCTGTCATACACGGCTGACTCGTGTGTAAGATGAAGAAGACAGTGCCTCCCTTTCAGGATTGCTAATGATGCCCCGGACACAGTTTCGAAGAAGAAAAAATCTTGCTGTCTTTTGCACGAGACAAGGAAAGAGAAGCATCAACAGGTCACACAGGGGCCTTCGTCCCTTCTGGAAAGCAGCAAACGTTGACGCTTATCACACACCTAGAACTGTACCTGTTCCCCCACATTGTGGTGGATGATGGAGAATGGGGAAACTGTTACTCCCAAATCAGCCTACCTCTGAAACTCAGCAGTTGTGAGAGTGGTGTTTTAGGCATAAAGCTTTGGTCTCCAGAAAAAAGCAACCCCTCTCCGCCCAGAAAATATACCTGTAACGATCTCAGCCTCTGGCCCTCATTTTCTATCCTTTCCTAAGAGAGAGAGAGAGAGAGAGAGAGAGAGAGAGAGAGAGAGAGAGAGAGAATACCAGAGGCGGAGGGAGAAGAATAGGAGCTAGCCTCAAAGGAGAAAGACTAGGGAGTAAAGAGGCTGGAGAAACTGATGAGTATCCACAGACATCTCCAAACACAGAGACACCGACACATTCTCCGGGGATGGAGGCTGTGCATCTGCTGGGTAACCTCCCATTAATGATATTCCAAAATATTTAGGATTTCAGCCACAATATTCTGCCTCAAAGCCTCTCGAGTTGCAGAAGATTTAAATATTTTGTCTAGGAGATTATCAGGGCTCTAGACAAGATCAACCAGACTCAAGAGACCGAGGAGGAAATAAAAAACGGTTTCTAAAACCCAGCTCCTCGCTGCACACAACGTTCGGCAGCCATAGTCTCCCTCTCCTTCACTGAGCATCTGTGAGAATGAGATTTAGGAGAGAAATGAGAGGTGGGAATATCACAGGCCCCATCTTGGAAATTAAAAATAAATAAGCTAGTCAAGAAACAGTCTTTGGGGACCAACGTCACTATGCATTCCTTGTGGGCTTTTTCCTAATCCCATAACGCATTAACATCATATATCAAGCGCGGACACATAGATTCCTATTGATTTATCGCTGACAGACCAACAGACCACAACATGTGTGAAAACCCAGGCTGAGTTTATTTGACTGACTGACTATAAGGAAGAAAAGGTGAAAATGCGTGATTCATTGTGATTCTTGATAAACACTTTTAGATTGCGTAAATGAATGAATGTTTAAGTGATTGCGTGGGATGGATGGGTGGCAGGATGGGTAGATGAGTAGATGGATGGATGAAATGGGGAGATGAATGGATGGGGCATGGATGAGAAAATAGATGGGGGAGTGGGGAAGCAGATGGGGGATGGATGGATCGATGATTGCGTGGATGGACAGGCTGATGGCTGGGTAGGTGAATGGATGGGTAAGTCGATGGGTGTGTGAACACATGATGCATGGGAACAAATGGATTAAGAAAAACAGTTTCAGCCTGACAGAGGTGGCACATGCCTTTAATCCCAGAACTCGGGAGGCAGAGACAGGAGGATCTCTGTGAGTTCGAGGCCAGTGTGGCCTACAAGAGCTAGTTCCAGGACAGGCTCCAAAGCTACAGAGAAACCCTGTCTCGAAAAACAAAAAAGAAAAAGAAACACATGGTTTCAATTATCTTAATCGATAAACAAAAGGCAGCATGAATTCTCCCCTCCCCAGCCACTTCCATCACCTCTGAGTCCTCCCCACCCTAATGGAGAGAGCATATCTATGTATGCACGTGACGGGGACGCAGTCTGTGCACTGGCACTGTGTCCTCTTGGCATGAGGACAGCTTGCCGCTCTACCTTCATGCGTAAGTGAAAGGACATGTAGACTGCATCCAGGGGAAACTGAACTGATGAAAGTCTGGGATTAAATTACAGGCGTGGCAGTGTACGCCTGTGACGTCGGTATTAGAGATTACAATACATGACGTCAGTATTAGAGATTACAATACATGATGTCAGTATTAGAGATTACAATACAGGCGTGGCAGTGTACGCCTGTGACGTCGGTATTAGAGATTACAATACATGATGTCAGTATTAGAGATTACAATACAGGCGTGGCAGTGTACACCTGAGGTGTCAGTATTAGAGATTACAATACGTGACGTCAGTATTAGAGATTACAATTCAGGCATGGCAGTGTACACCTGAGGTGTCAGTATTACAGAAGTCAGGAGCAGGAGGGTTACAAGTTGACGGCCAGAACCTACCTAGAAACTAAAGAGACAGAAGGGAAGGAGGGAGAAGGGAGGAGAGGAGAAGGTTTAGGGTTAAAGATTTCCTGCTGGTTCGTTAACAATAGAGACTTTCTTGCCATAGCCTGGACACCAGCCTCCCCAACAGCCTTGTCACCTGAATGAAATCCTTCTGAGCTCGAGGCCCCATCTCTGAAATAAATCGAACATGCTTCACACTCGTGAGTTCTGCTTGGCCTGAAGCCTGCTTGGGACTCCAGCCTCAGGGGGGCTCATGCACTCCCCATCTCACTCCCAGACTGCTACAGGTCTCCTTTCCACCACCTGCTGCCCACGTGGCCTTCCAGTCTACATCAGGAGCCCTATTATACCCACCCACAGCGCCTCCTCTCTGTCCACTGCACAACCCACCACAGGGCATACTTCATGCTGGTCTGTGATTTATTTAATATCTGTTCCCATGTTTATTTGTGATTTCTTTAATACCTGTCCCCACCCTGGTTATAAATGACTAATATTAATGTGTACTTAATAAGCATTCAGCTTGCTTTAATCATCCTGCATGGATTATTTACTTTAAACCCTACAATAGCCACTGGGGTTAAGACTCTCATCATTCCCGTTTCATAGGGAGACACAGGATACACACCTTAGTGAGTGACTGACCCAGGATCTGAACTCAGGCCCTGGCTCCATAGATTGCATTGACTGTAGCATCAGGATTGACCCACCCAGAAGCCAGGTACTGAGTCTGCTCTGATCACCATTGCATCAGGGCCCTGGGGCTGAGTAAGGCAACCTGGATGGAGCCACAGCATCTAGTGGAGGGAAGAGGGAACGGAGAGTGGAAATCCCATAGCTTTTGGATGTTTGCTCTGTCTGTTCGATTCTATCTTGGTACGGCCTTGGCCCCCAGGGTCTTGTGCATGTTGGGAAAACTCTCTACTCCTAAGCTGCTCCCTCCAACCTCATGCCATGGCCTCTCCTGCCCTGTAGATTGATTAAAGTCATCCAGTTAGGAAGGTGCAGGGTGGACTGGGAAACACAGGGAAACGAGCACATGCTGAGCTGAGTCACGTGAGTGTGCTGAGAGCTCGGGGGTCCTCAGAAACCCGTCCACCAATGACCCTCCCACACCGTGCCTTCACTTTACTTTGGGGATTAAAATGTCTAAATATTTCTACATATCACTTTAGCTTATATAAATATCCTTCCCAGCGGAACATTCGCTCTGGGCCCCAGCTCACCTTGTTTACACTGAGCAGGTATTGCTCATTCACAGGCAGGTACACAGTTCCTTCTCCTCTGGGCTCGACCCAGACTCGGACAGAGGCGCCTGCCACGCCAGCTGCCGCCGAGCTCCGTTCCCATCTTTATACATCTCTAAGTCGGGTACTGAACATAGATTCTCAAGAGAAGATGCCTTGGATCTAGCCAAGTGGTTGCCATATAAACACAAGAACCCATGCTTGGTCCCCAGAACCCACATTTTTTTTGAAGGCTGGGGGACTGGGAGATGTCTCAATGATTAAAACTCTTGCCACACAGCAGGAGGACCAGAGTTCAGATCCCCTAGATCCATGGCAGGTGGGCACAGTGACCTGTCTGTAATTACCATTATCAAACTCGGGGCTATACACACACGCGTGCACACACTCACACATACACACAACACACACACACATGCAAACACGCACATGCATGCACATATACACACTCTCACATGCACACATGCATGCACACACACAACATGCATACCTATTACACACATGTAGATATGAAAAAGAGAAGGAGAAAAAGCATAGTGGGGCATGGGGGAAGAGAGGATGTGGACGGTGGTGGGAGAGGGAGAAAGGTGGGTCACTAGACAGGGAGCTTAGCCTACTTGGTGGGTTTCAGGCCAGGAACTCCTCTCTCAAAATACAGGGGAAAGATCCCAAGGAAAGACACCCAGGGTTGCCTTCTGGCCAGTACTATTTTTGAAGACAAGGTCTCATGTAGCCCAGGCTGGCCTCAAAACTCTATACAGATGGATATGATCTTGAATTTCGAATCCTCCTGCCTTTATCTCCCCAAATGCTGGGATTATGGGTATGCTCTAGCACACCTGAACCACACAGTGCTGGGGCTGGAACCCAGGGCTTCTTGTGTGCACAGTGAACACTTTATCAACCGAGATGTATTCCCAGCCCCTCTAGGTTGCCTTTCTTAAAGAGAAGGAATAATAAGATGGACTTTGATGAAAGAAAGGCAGGGCTTTGGCCAGTCAGGGTAGGGGTATGCAGAAGCACTGAACGGGAATGACAGTCACACCTTAAGAAGGAGGATGGCCAGGGGAAGGGGGGACCTCTAATAATGGAGAAAAATAAGGCATGGAGAGGAGCAAAGCAAGACTCACTGGCATGAACATGGCTCAATAGAGAGGACTGGCTGGCATGCAGGAGGCAAGGGAGGTGTCTTCCATCGCCATGCCACAATGGAAAATGGAAAAGGAAGGGAGAGACTGGCATCTAGTAGGGCAGAAGTGTCTGATCTGGCCATGGCAGTGCTCCTCTAAGGTACTGGGGAACCTCTCAAGAATGCAGGTTCTCAGGTCTACCCCAGAACTGCTCTGAGGGTAGCAATCTGTTTCCCATGAGCCTTCCAAAAGATTCCAGAGAGAATAAAATTGTCAAAGCCCCTCCCACATGCAGAAGGTGTGTTGGGAAAGGCAGGTTAGCGTCACCTCAGATGGGGAAGACAGTGGACTTGGAGTGACCAGGGAGGCCAACTAGAGGCTGAGAGACAGGAGAACCACTAGATTCTAAATCTCGCTGAACAATGACCATTTTATTAGACAGAAACATCCTATAGGGACAATAACCTATCGTCTCTTCGTACCTAGGACATAAAACCCAAAAGTCAGATGAAAGGCAGCAGAAACAAGAAGTTCTGTAGTTCTCTGATCGACACCATGAAAGACCTGGAAAACACAGCAGAATCCCAGGCAAGGACTCACATCCTTCTCTTTCCCACAGACTACCATGACAAGGCAATGCCATTTCCCCAGACTCTACACAGTCCTCCCTCCTTCCCCCACACTGAAGAACCCAGTGGACAAGAAGACCCTCTCAGGCTTGTGGAGGATCAAAGCCAGAATTAGGAAGTACAAACAAGATGGCTCTCCCCAGAATCCTAAAGAACCCTACAATCCTTAACTCAACCTCATATGAACCGTTTTTCGAAAGAAATTGGAGTAATACACAGTTCCAAGACTAGTCCACCAGGCACACCCCATAAGACCAGCTGGGAACATTCTCCAATGACGTGGTGATAAAACTAAGACACAGCAAACACACAGTGACATTTCCAGCTCATAGAGATGACCCCCCAGAATTTTAAGACCCTGAGAAATTCTGGAGTTCTTCTTTCCTTCAGTCAGCCATACCAGAGTCTGTCAGTTTGTGACCCATCTCCCAATACAACTGAGCTGATTCTAAATCATCCCTCTGACAATAGTCATCTTCTAGTGAGTATCACCTGACTCAGACTTGATTCCGAGGAAGGGTTTGATCACAGGATTTCTTGATTTTTATCCTTATCCGTGTTGAAAGATAAAATCTTCTCTACTTCCGAATCTTGGTGGTACCTGATCACGTAAAAAGTCAAATCTCAAATAAACAAATGAGGGCTGAGAGACAGGGCTTCAGGGCTGTCAGTGAGCAAAATACACAGTGTGCAAGGGCTTCACCCTTCACCCACGTCTGGTGTGACAGCAAACATCTGTGACCCTAGTGCTAGGAGACAGACACAGGCAGATCCTAGGGGCTTCTTGGCCAATCAGTCTCGTCAAATTGATGATTAACAGGAGCAGAGAGAGACCCTGCCTCAAAAAAGAAGACTGAGGGCAGCAAAGATACCCAGTGTCCCCTACAGCCCAAATATACATGTATACAAACCAAGGCCGTCTTCACACTCACACATGCACACATCAAATAACAATAAATAAGCAAATGATAACCATACATACATGCATACCTCCATACATGAATATTTGTCTTTATTGGGAGACTGAGGCATTATGAGACTAAGGAATAAAGCACTTTCTTCAAGTCAAAGAAAGCCTAATGAAGATGCTGAGATTTCAATTGATATCTGAATAAATGTCATAACATCACTTACGGATAGCTAGGACAAAATACATCATCTCTATGAAAGGAAAATGGGTTTACAGGGACAGGAGTTGACATTCTCCCCCAGTCACCCATACAGGAACCTCAAATTGTCTCCTATGTAACCACAGGGCCTGCAATAATTATGGGTTGTGCTCATGAAGCAACATCCAGAACTCAATCCAGAACACAGAAGATCCTGGTGACTTAGCCATGGGAGACTGCAAACCCAAAGGCCTGGTTTTGATGATATCTGGCACCAAAGGAGGAAGGGCTTGGACAAACAAGTCTGTGTGGTCAAGCACCCAGCAGGCTGCCCCTTCAATGGAAGCATCCCCAGGCTGCCTTCAACCCTCTATCAACAGCCACAAGAGCATGTCCTGCACAGAGGACAGTCCTCATCCTGCCACAGAAGGAGCAGCCTTTATTTCTCAGCTTTGACACAGGCAGAGGGGTGCCTCACTCAGGGGCTATTTAAGAAAGACAATTGGGTGGCTGTTACCACCACCTTCACAGAAGGGCCATGGCCGTGTGTGAGCCCAGGTACAATGGGAAGGAGTCTGTTGGTATAAGACCTTTTGTAGACACAGCTCCCCTGTGCCTAACAACACAGAAACTTTAGATCTCAGTCTACTGTTTGGTTGTGGAAATGTTAACAAGGTGTATTTGGCCAAGGAAACATGACTAGAATGTTTTCTTGAAGGAAAACCATATTAGTCGGTGGTAGTGATGCACGCCTTTAAACCCAGCACTCAGAGGCAGATGGGTCTCAGTGAGTTTGGGGTCAACCTGGTCTACAAGAGTGAGTTCCAAGACAGCCAGAGCGACACAGTCAAATTCTGTCTCGAAAGACCAAAAAAAAAAAAAAAAGGAAAAATAGTGTTGGCTGTCCTGTATCATGGCTACATAAGGAGACAATCAAATACCCTATGCAACACAGGTAAAAGTTCGTAATTTTTACTATGGTAAAATATGCATGGCATTGGCCATCTTGACCATTTTTCAGTGTATGATTCAGCAGCGTGGGGAACATCCACATCCCTGCACAGCCATAGCCGTCATCCATCTCTAAGACATCTCCCTCCAGCAGACACTATGCCCTTTACATAGCACCCACCTTCCCTCCATGGCACTTTCTGAGTGTCAGGACTTACTGTATCTCATTAAAGCAGAATCACACACTACTTGTCCTTTTGTGACTGGGTTCTTCACTTAGAATGATGTCTTCAAAGTATACAAAGTCATGGAAACCAAATGGAAAGAAAAATAGGCCAAGGCAGAAATCAAGAAGGATTTTTAAACTTTTAGAATTAAACAAAAATGAAAACATTGGATACTTAAACCTCTAGGGCGTAATGAAGTCAGTTCTAAGAAACAAAAAGTACCTACATCAAAAAGTGGAAAATCTAGTACTATTATTACTACTATGATTCTGCTAATGGATCCTAACAACAATGACTCCTGATGACGTACTGGTATATTCACAGATGAAGGTGTCACTCACTCATCACTAGCAAAGCCTCTTCTTGCACAACCCCACAACTGAACAACATGAAGGGAGTGGGAGACTGTGAAGCACCCAGTACTACGTGGTTTATCTTAATCAAACTGCTCCCTTATGGCACACGGAATCTAAGAAGCAGACAAGGTGGTGGATGTCTCCAAGGCCACAGCATCTTCCAGACACACGACTGATACAGTATGAACTCACAGAGATGGAGACAACAAGCACGAAACCTGCAGAAGTTCAAGCCAGACAAACAGATGGAGAAACAGACACAAAGTCCCACCCCTACCTAAGAAGCTATTGGTTCCTGCTGGGCAAGGGGGACCAGTTTTCTCTGATAGAGTGCCACTGGGAATCTCAACCACACTCCAGGGAAAGCCGTGTGCCCAGGAGTAGCTGGCAACAAAGAATATACTCCATGTTCGCTTGTTTTAATGTGGGATTTTTAAAAATTCATGTTGGTATTTTTATCATTTTTTCTTTCAGTTTTCTTTTCTTTTTTGCTGAGAAAGAGATAAAGAGATGGAAAGAGAGATAAGGAGAGAACATGATGTTTGGTGGGAAGAGAGGAAGAGTTGCTGGAAGGAGCTAGCTGGCAGAGGGGAAGAAGATGATCAAAATATAGTCTGTACATTTTAAAAAATAAAATAGAAATTGTTAAAAAAAATAATGGGGCTAGAGAGATGGCTCAGTGGTTAAGAGTACTGGGCACTCTTTCAAAGGACCTGGGTTCAATTCCCAGCACTTATATTATAGTTCATAGTCTGTAATTCCAGTTCCAGGGACTCTGATGCCCTCTTCTGGCCTCTGTGGGTACTGCACACATGTGATGCACAGACACACATGTAGACAAAACTTACATACACATAACATGAAAATTAAAAAAGAATAATGTCTTCAAATGTCTATGTTAAAATGTATCTGAATTTCCTCCCTATTCTGAGGAAGACTCCAGTATGAGCATGCAATGCATTGTTTGCCCATCCACCAATGGAAAGGCCTTTGATACCGTGAATGACACTGTACCATGGTCACACAAGTATCTGTTCCAACCCCCACTTTCACGGGATTTGCATCAAATGATGATTCCACAGACCACCATTTGAGCAACGGCCATGTCATTTTCCCCAGAGTGACACCCTTGCTGTGGTGGCAGCTATGCACAGGCCCCCAGCTTTACAGTTTACACCAGTGCATATCTGATCATTGATTTGGAAAACATGAAGGGAAATTTTGAAAAGTCTTTCCTAGGCTGGAGAGATGGCTCAAGGGTTAAGAGCACTTGTTGCTCTTTCAGAGGACCTGGGCTTGGTTTCCAGCACCCACATGGTAGCTCACAACCCTCTGTAACTCCAGTTCCAAGGGATTTGACTCCCTTTTCTGGCCTCTGCAGCTATTGTAAGCATGTAATACACAGGCATATATACAGGCAAGAACTCATATCTATAAAAGAAAAACAAATCTCTTTTATGTATTTTCTAAACCAAGCAACTAAACAAAACCCAAACATGCAAATATAAAATGAGGACATTAGGACTTCATGGTAGGGAGAAGAAAGGAGAAGGAGGAAATGAGGAAGAGGAGAGACGAAGAGAGGGAAGGAGAGGGGAGGGGAGAGGAGAGGAGGGGAAGAAAGGGGAGAGGAGAAACAGAGAAGGGAGAAAAGACAGAGAGGGGAGGAGAGACAGAGAGGGGAGGGAGAGGAAAGACAGAAAGGGGAGAGGGGGAGGAGAGACAGAGAGGGGAGGGAGAGGAGAGACAGAGAGGGGAGAGCGGAAGGAGAGACAGAGAGGGGAGAGAGACAGAGAGGGGGAGAGGGGAGGAGAGACAGAGAGGGGAGAGAGGAGATTTTGCTTGTTCCTGCGGTGGCCCCATTCCCAATCCCCTCACCTTGCTTCCCCAGCTACACCTCCCTCACGGTGCCTTTTATCCTCCCATGGATCCTACTCCAGCCCTTATGGTCCTCATTAGTGCCCATCCTGCAAACCTGCACATCCCCAAGACCAATAATCTACAGCCACAATTGTGGTTATACAAACTACGGCTGAAAATCATGAATAATTCCACACCCTTTGTCTCTTTTAAGGCCTTGTTCAACCTACCTGGTGATGGGTCTGATAAATTTCCTAATAACTCTCTGTGCTGGTCAGCTTTCCATTACTATGGCAAAATCCCTGAAACAATGAAGTTAGTAAGGAAAAAGGCTATTGTGGGTTCAGTGGTTTCAGTTCATGGGTGCATGGCTCTGTCACTTGTCTGGAGGTAGAAAGGAGTGGTGTTAGGATTCCTGCTTCCAAAAAGACCAAGTGGAATCTAACTTGGTGAAGAAAGCACTCTGACTTCCAAGCTCATGACTTTTTGCAGCTGGCTCACAGTGGCTTTCAAGTTTACTCTCCCAAAACAAGTCCTGCTGACATTAGTTTCTGATATTCCTTTGCATCACAGACAGGGAGCTTGCTTTGCTGACAGCCACAGAATGATGATGATGAAAAAGCCAGGGAGCTGCTGGTGGGATGACATTTAACAGGAGACAGAGGAAGCCAGGCCCATTCTTTGCCGGAGCTGCCACGCTCGGGGATGTGGCTAGCTAACAGCTCCGATGTGTCTGTGGCCATTGATGCAGGAATCCTGTGCTTGCCCCACATGTGGGAGAGCGGACCACGTACAAAGATTAGAAACAAGTGAGCAAACTGGTGACAGACTCAATTCTAGACAATGGTCATTAAGTTGCCAGATGACTCCTCAGTATTGAGACGGATTTGCAGGGCATTTTCAACCCTGCTGCAGGGCAGAGACAAGAGAGCCCACAGCACCTGCTGCCTGCAAACAACATGATCAAACAGCCTCACATCCCTGCTTAGCTTCACTTAGTAACAACACGTGGATCTTTGGATTCTGTCCACCCTCTTTCCTTAGCTGACAGTCTCAGGATCTGGAGCCATATCTGACTCAGTATCTCCACCACCTACACACGCAACAGAGTCTCAATAGCGTGGGTTGAATAAATTTTGAGTTGAATAATTAATGCAATCTCAGAGAAGCAATAAAAAGTTCAGCTCTGGAAAACTATAGGTTTGAACATCTTAGATTCCAAACTGAAATCTCCTGGTTTCCTACCAAGGAGGACTGAATGCCCAGAGAGGCAGGGAAATGAGTGAGCCGTGCGGCCTATTGGTGCAGATAAAACAGCCCTATGAGCGGCAGTGACAGTAACCTTGTACCAATCATCTTAAAGGGGAGAAACTCACCAGCAGTCACAGTAGCTGGGGACAGTCCTGGTGCCAATCATACAGTCTGTGCCCCAGGGAGAGCAAATACATGATAAAGAATTCCTGAGAGATTCATCTCAAAGTGTGTCTTACTGTCCTTCTTCTGGGAAGAAGCACCATGACCAAGACACGTTATAAAAGATGGTATTCACTGCGGGGAGGGGGGGCAAGAGAGTGATTCCATGATCATCATGGCAGGGAACATGGGGGCAGGCGGGCAGGCATGGTGCTGTGGAAGTGCCTGAGAGCTTACATCTGACCCACAAGCACGTGGCAGAGAGAGACAAGGCTAATTGAGAATGATGTGGACTTTTGAAAGTTCAAAGACTATGTCTAGTGACATGCCTCCTCCAACAAGGCCACACCCCCTCATCCTTCCTAGCTGAGGTCCAAGCATTCAAATAACTGAGCCCATGAGGGCTATCACCATTTAATGCACCACAAAAGGTAAACAAATCATAAATCATAGGCTAAGACTCTGTAGCCTGAAAATCTGACATCCAAAATACTTCAAAATTCGAAACCTTTTGAACACTCTGATATGATGCTACATACGGCAATATCCATGCCTAACTTCACCCGTGTAACGGGACACGAGGCAGAATGCAAGAAGATGCACACAAATCCCCTCAGGCTGTGTGTACAATATGTGCATGAAATCCAGATTAAGTTGAGGTTCAGACTTCATTCTTGTTATAGTTTGGGATGTCCCCAAAGGCTTATATGCTCAAGGATTAGTCCCCAGCCTATGGCACTACAAGCAGGTTATGGACCATAAAGATGCAGCCACTGGAGTCATGGGCCTGAAGGGGATGATGGGACCCCCATGATGTTAAAGGAGTGCCTTCATCTCCTTCATATCCCACTTGTGAGGCGACAGGTCACCATGCACCCTTGCCATATCTCCACAACCACAGTGACAGGAAGCTAAGACAAAGCACTGCCAAGAGAAGTGGAGCCCTTTTCTTTACTGTGTGCTGAGATGACGTGGGAAAGCCTATGGAAGGGGTTTTCCTGAGGCGTTTAGAGAAGCAGGCAAGACAGAGATAGACCTGATGATGTTGTAAGTAGAACGTCATGGAAAACGCCGGCGTGGGCTTAGAAGACCAGAATGTGGGAGGAAGTGTAGAGGACAAGGTCAGGACAAGAGACTTCAAGAGAAAAAGAGAACTCGAGTGGAAACCGTTATCCAGTTAGCCGCTCATGTGACACCATGGCAAAGAATTTGCATGCATGCCATCCATTCCCTGAGACTTTGAAGGTGGCTGAACTTCAGTGTGGCACAATGGCCTGTCTCGCTGAAAAATTTCAAGGCAGAACAGAATTCAAGCAGTGGCAGAGGTGTCCCCAGAGCAGTGGGAAATCTGAAATTTGATTAGAAAAGCAGCCACATACAGATGTCATCAAGGACCGCAGGTGCCAGCTCTGTTATAAAGAAGCCAACTAGAGCCAACTGTGGTGGCACGTGCTTGTGGGATTCCAGCACTTGGGATCAGGAGTTCAAGGCCAACCTGGCTACACAGGGAGTTTGGGACCAGCCTAGGCTACATAAGACCTTTTCAAAACAAAAACAAAGGGCCAGTCCTTTGCACGAGAACAACAGCAACTGTTTACAGATCATAAGCTTCATTTCAAAGACTTTGCATTGAGAAGAGAGTCCCTGCAAAAGCCTGCTGAGAATTATTTGCCGTGTTCCTCTGCCCAAGCCCTCCAAGACTGCTGCAACCACGGTTCAAACTAATTCATATACAGCTTGTACTAGCAGGACATCCTGGCATCTTTGTGTGATACAGGCCTAGCAGGGATGAAGAATGTAAGTCACGGGGTCACGGAGGCTTCCTCTGAGATTTCAAATCAAAGCCATGCATAGGTGGGTCAGGATCTCAACAGGTAGCCCCCGGGAGGTGATTTCAAAGTATGAGAATGAGGATGAAGCCACAGTGGAGACCCTGGGAAGTGAGAAATTCCAGGAATGTTCAAAGTCTGCCCAGGAAAGGCACATCAGAGAGCAGAGCTAACCCAAAATCAAGGTTATGTGGACTGCAGCTGGCAGGGTCACAGAGGTGGGGCTGCCCAAGCTTTGGGACTTCACATCACAACACCGTGCGACCTCTGTCCTGGACACCAGGTGAGTTTCAGTCTCACTTCGGTCTCTCTACCCCTTGTCGTTTTCCTGTTCCTCTCTTTTTAAATGGGAAACACGTCGTGTGTTAGAACCAAGAAGTATTTTATTGTTTTTGTTTGTTTGCTTTCAACGTGTTTGCTTCCACAGGAACTCAGTTGACTGTGCCCTGAGTCTCAGAGAATACTCCTGATTTGGGCTTTTGAGCAATGCTGGAATAGATGAGCCCTTGGTCTTGGATGTAGACTGGACATATTTTACATTTGTGAAATGAACACAAGTCTTTGGGAACCAAGAGTGAATGTCTTAGTCCACATCTGGACTCTCACCCAAAGTCCCGAATGCTAAACACTGAATTCCTGGCCTATGGAGCTACTGAGGGGTAATGGAACCTAAGAAGTGGGATCTCATGAGAGATCTCATGTCACTGTAAGTGTTTCCTCAGAGGGGACTGTGGGACCTCTTGCTCGCTCTCTCTCTCTCTCTCTCTCTCTCTCTCTCTCTCTCTCTCTCTCTCTCTCTCTCTGGTATCCCAACCACGAGGTGAACAGTCTCCCTATGAGAACCTACGGTGGCACACTGTCCCAGCATGGGCCCAAATTGACAGGACTTCTCAGTCCTGAGCTGAGACCTTGGAAGACACAAGATAAAATAAACCTTTCTTCTTTAAAAGTTGATTGTGTCAAATATTGTATCAGTAACAGAAAGCAAACATGGGCCCCATTTTCATTCATATCATTTGTGTGTATATGTGCATATAAATATTTCAAAGTCTAAAAACAAAATCCAAAATCTAAGACAAACTTAGTTACAGCATTTACGATACGGGATACTCAACCTAAATTTTGTAATAACAGACACTCCATGTTTAAGTTACTATATGGATTCAAATTTTTAAATACACTGACTCTTATTTTTACCCAGAAGAGATGAAAAATATTTTTATCTCAAGATTTTAGAATCAAATAGCAGATGGCAGTTAACATGAAGCAGCTTCTCCAGAAAGACTAGCAGGCACACGTACATCTGTGTGTATGAACGATAGCACGCATGTCCGGTTACCAACACTAAGACCCAAGACCCATGTCCCCACTGTCCTCTGTCAATCAATTCACTCTAGAGCTGACTTGTTTCTGCCAATGTGCCTAAAATGTTCTGGGCCCAGGCTGGATGCTCAGTTTACAAAGTACTAAGGGTTCCTCTTGATAGGCTACCACTTAATTTCCTCAAGAGAGAGTGGTGTGTGTATGGGGACATCCTATGATGACATGCCATCCAGTGACTGTTATCTTGCACCAACTAGATTAGTTTTGATAAAACTAAGCCTGATGCCTCACCTCCTCCCATGAATTATATCTATATCTTGGGGGGGGGTCTTAAGAGATGGACCTAAGAAACTTATATACCCATCACAGGAAATTGAACATTGCATATAAAATAAAATCTGCTAAAAGAAAGAGTGGATTTAAAACAAAGAGATAGCTTTATCAAATAACTACAAGACAGCCACCAGCAAAAATGCGATCACTCTGTCTGCCCCTCTGACAGTTCACTTGGCAGCCTGCCCTGCCCATCATGACTTAATTCTGCCAGGCCTCCAGGCCTCCCTGATGACTCATTTTCTCAGTCCTATCTGATGCTAGTGAAAAGGCCAAGCCCTCTCCTGAGGAGAGTCAGGGTCTCAAAGACCACCTCTGTGATTCTCCTGCCACCCTGCTCAGGGTTCCAAAGACCACCTCTGTGACTCTCCTGCCACATTACTTAGGGTCTCAAAGACCACCTCTGTGACTCTCCTGCCACCCTGCTCAGAGTCTCAAAGACCACCTCTGTGATTCTCCTGCCACGCTGCTCAGGGTCCCAAAAACCACCTCTGTGACTCTCCTGCCACCCTGCTCAGGGGCCCACCCTGTCAGCTGGGTCGATCTTGACCCTTAGTTGGTTTTTTGTTTGTTTATCTGTTTTGTTTTGTTTTTTTAAGAGGAGGGAAGGAAGGATGATCTTAACTCCGAATGGATCTTGAACCTAAAAGTAGAAGGCAAATGGCTAAGGCCGTGGCTCAGTCAGGAAAATGCGTGCCTTGAAAATATGAGGACCTGAATTCAATCCCTAGAACCCACGTGAAATCAAGTTGGCCATGTGTCTTGCACTTACAGTGGTGGCTCTGAGGAAGGAAAAAGGGTGGCCCCGAGGCTCACCTGCCAAACAGCCTATCAGTGCGGCAAGTTCCAGGACACAGTGAGGGACCTTCTCTAAAGGAAGCCAAGGAAAGGGTACAGAGAAGAAGGGAAACATAGAGAGAAGGTAGACACATAAGAATGACATTGGAGGTTGTCTTCTGGCCTCACATATACTCACAACACACATGCGCACACAGGCACACACACACACACACACACACATAAATTGAAGCCAAGCCTACAAAATTCTTCCATAAATAAGCTCTCAAGATCTTGGGCTAGACAATGATGTCTTTTTTTTTTTTAATTCTGGGTTTACTTATAATGAGACAGTGTTGGGATTCAAGAGCGTAAAGCTGGCCGCTTGCGAGGCCTCTTAGGCCTCATTCCGATCAGACAATGACTTATTTAAACATGACACCAAAATCAGGGTGATAAAAGAAAAATGGATAAACTGAACTTTATCAAAAATAAAAGTTCTCTGCTTCAAAAATATCCCCCAGAAAGCAATAAGATGACTCATAAACCAGGAGACAATGGTATCTGATAAAGAGCTTTTCATTCACAAAATGCTGCAACAGCAGCAAACACAAAACACGCCAGTTGTAAATAGGACAGGAATTTTGAAGTCTTATTTTATCTTCCAGAGAAATCATGAATGGTCTAAGCATGTGGAAAGATGCTCAGCCTCATGGTTATTAGAGAAACACCAAAATACCACACTATGATGTCCCTACTCAACCACTTGCGTCAAAGGGCAGTCTGCCGGGCTGAGAGGAAGGACGAGCAGATGTTAAATGGTGCGGCCACTTTGGAAAACAGTTCAGAAGCCTCTCAGAAGGCACATCAGCTCGCCATTCCACTCCTAGGCACCCACCCACCGGAGCCAAAAGAGTCCACGGACTGTTGGCGTGCAGGACGCTCATAGCTGCTATGCAGGGTGCAGTGTTCCTAACATTGATGAGTGGCTAGAAACAAGGACCAGGTGGTAAACAGAAGTGAAATACTGATAGAAACCACAACACACCAAGCCTTAAGAACACTGTGGTGAGTGAAGGAAACCAGACCCAAGAGACCACACAGCGCATGTGTCCACATGGATCGGAACCCCTGAGAAGAGGGAGAGCAGAAGAGACAGGAAGTAGCTCTCTGATAGCATTGTCAGTAGCAACCACAATGGAAATCTACTAAAACCCACTGAATTACTCACTTGAGGGGCTGTTATAAGATCTTATAACATCTCAACTGAATCTCAGTAAAGATACCAGGAAAAGAAAGGCGACCTCTAATTCTTACCTACCCAGGGTCAGGCCTGCACACACATCTGGCTCCACAAATGAACCTCCGCCAGCCCACAGTGGCCAACATCTTCTCCTCACCCCCCAGGGCCCCTCCTTTATCTCCTTTTCACAGAACAGACTAGGAGGACCCCGTGGTAGCAAACACACCCACAGTCAGGTGTCGCTAGCCTTCCTCTCTGCTGCATATGCAACCAGTTCAGGGAGACCGACGACGGACGGAGACAGGTAGAGAGACATTACTCCAGAACACACTGGGTGTGGACACATTCCTTTTCACCTGGGGGATAACAGAATGGAAGCAATAACCGTTTTCTTATGTCCCCCTCCCTGCACTCAGTTCCATTTTTCACTCCTGAACTTTCCTGAGCTAATGTAATACAATCTCGAAAATTTACACCATAATGTGATCGAGAGGGGCTGTCAAGAGTCCCACCTAGTAAACTGGCAGCCGAGCTAATCGATAACCTACGTTCAAATGAAAAGAGTCTGGCCAATCCCTGCTCTCTGCCCCGGGGCTGCCAAGCAACGGAGCAGCCGCCTTCTGGGGTGAACACTAATTGGTGCTCTTGAGGAGCCAGAGGCAATCTTATCCAGGTGACCCATTAGCTGGAAACTACCACAAAAGGCGGCAGAAGGGGTTGAGGGGGATGAGGGTAAAGAGGTTAAATAGCACGGAAAGGGGAGAAAGGCGGCTTAGATTTGTATGTGAAAGGGGTAAAGGCAAGAAAATTTAATGCAGAAAAATGGCTGAGCGCTCAGAGAGATTTCCTTGGGACACTCACAGCTCTTAGGCCTCTCTGCGGCCAACAGGGTCTTTCAAAGGCTGGAGTAGGGGAAGATGAAGTGGGCTGCCCCTCACTGCTCTGACCCCCAGGGTAGCCCCCATTCTGGCCAGAGGCAAGTGTGTGACTGTTCCTGAGGCTTGGCATCTTCCAGAATTTTCTCCTGTCATTTCCATGGTGCCCACAGGCTCATGAACCCATACGTACTTCAGGCAGAAGAATTAACCCAGCTGTGCAGACTGGGTGAGCAGGTTAAAAAGTGGTTGCAAATCCCCTCTTCAAGTCCTAGGTCACATTTGGCAAAGGACACAGTTTAGGAACTACAGATCTCAGTGATCGCCACCACACACAGAACACGAACTCCAGCTAAGTCTTACAGGGGAGACTGCCTGGCTCCCTTCGCCTCGTCGGTAGCTCAGAAGAACATTATCTCCCCGCTTTACAGAGCTGCAAGCGGAAGGAAAGCCAGCATGAGGAAAGAGCTCCCACAGGGAACTGGATGGGGCCAGGATGAGATGGATGGTCTGGACACCAACATCCATCTCCAAGTTGTTCACTGAATATTCATCCAGGGAGAGAGAAATTTGAGTTTCTCCCACAGCTGGAGAGCGATAGTTTGGCTCCTGAAGGCCAATGTGTTGAAGAACTGGTCTCCAGCCGGTCATTCTTAGGAGGTGGTAGAGCCTTCAGGAGGTACGGCCTAGAGGGAAGAAATTAGGTCACTGATAACATGCCCTAGGAGAGAATATTGAAAACTTAGATACTCTCTCCAATCCTTGCCTCTCCTCTTCTCTCCTCGCCTCGCCTCTCCTCTCCTCTTCCTGTCTGTCTGTCTGTCTCTCTCTCTCTCTCCCTTCACAGCCACTAAGAACACAGCAATGTCACACCACCACATAGTTCCACCACCATGTGCCACACCTCACCATAGTCTCCAAAGCAATGGCAGTAGGGCCAGTCACACATCACTGGCCACTGAGACTTGAGGCAGAAATCAACACTGAAGCTAGCATGGAAGCTGATGTCCTCAGGCATTTTATCATGGTGATGAGGTGCTGACTTCCAAACACAGGCCTGGGAGGATCTGGCCTCAAAACAGCTTGTGGTCCCAAGGGAACCAAGCACAGTCCTTTACTAGAACCGCCACAGAGGTGTTACCTTCTTCCAGTCTCACAGCTGCCAGGGACAGCCTCGAGCACAGATCTGGGCCCTGCTTTATGTTCCTCATTACATGCAGTCCAGATCCTGGGCTAGGGCCAACAGGCCCCATGTCACCTGCACTCTGTCTCTGGCCCACACACCTTGGCCTACCCATGCAACTTTCCAGGTGCCCATGGCTCACTGCCATCCTCTCTTGCAACCCTCTGTTGTCAGACAGACACCCGTTTGTCCTCTGCCGCTCCCATGCAGCTTCACTTTGGTCACACTCTCCTTTTACCTGCCGACACCTGTGCTGCAACCCATTGTCACACAGATGGGGACTTCCATTTGCACAGCTGTCACCCTTGCTACTCTTCAGACCAGAGTCTTACTTCATCTGGTTTCAGATCTGCAGCGAGTTAACACACAGAGGTACCAGGGGCTCACACACTAGTGTGGAGACAGATGACTCTATGAGGTCACTCAGGTCTCTCTTTAGCACACTCAACAGGCTGGGAGCAGGGAGAGGGTTCAGAATAGCTATATAACAGGAGTGGAGTTTGGGGAAGATGACAGCATCCTAGAGATGACGGCACAAGATGTGACCATGTTTAAGGTCACATGACAGGAGGCCTACAAAGGGTTGGGCCACAAAGCTGTAGCTGGGGAATGGCTCAGTCAGTAAAGCACCTGCCTTGCATGCATGAGGACCTGGGTTCAACCATATTTAAAAAAACAAACAAACAAAAAACAGTTACCTACCTGTAATCTCAGTTCTGATGGGAAGTTTGGAGGAGGGCTTACTGGCTGGCTAACCTAGGCTAATGTGAAGTTCAGGCCAGTGAGTGACCAAAACAAGGGAGATGTCACCTGAGGAACATTCATGGTTGACCTCTGGTCTACATAAACATACATGCACGCACACATACACACAACACAGAGAATTAGCATAAAGGCCCCCAGCAGACAAATGCTGAAACTTGTAAACCAAGATCCTGCTCACGGACAAGACCAAAAGGAAGGCTCTGTAGCAACTCAGCCTGAGGACGCTTGGGTTTGAAGACTCAGTCCCAAAGCCATGAGGGAGCTCTAGCCACTCAGGACTCTGTGCTTCCCTTCTGGAAACTGTCCTTCCAGCTCAGAGCCTGGCCCATTGTGGGCTCCCTGGACGTTTCCAAACAGATCTAGTGCAACTCCTTTACCTCCCTCCAAACACAAACAAAAGCAGCAACCTCCTGCCCATATGAGCCTTTCATTTTCTCTGCTGAAATCACAGGACCCAGGGCCATTAAACTTCTATAGGAAAAGCCAGGGCCCCAGAGGCTCAAGAGGGTATTTTCCCCTACTCTCATTTAAGGGTCATTTTGCTAATGAGAAACAGACCTATACTGCCAGCTCCATTATCCATCACCACAGGGCACGGGGAAACACGGCACCCCAAGAACCAGAAAATCAAAACCAAAAGGCCTTAGATCCCACCCCTTCGTTTCATGTGAAGTGGGATAAATAATGGCTCCATTGAGACTTCATGCGCCGACTCAAGGCTGCTGGGAAGTCTCTTCACTACTGAGATCTGCTCTGTGAGCAAGCATGGTTGGGCTCTTCATCAGGGTGCACCCTATGTGACTGTCACGTGAAACTCTCCCGGTCAAATCAGTGTCCTTCTGAAGTCTGGCACTGTGCAATCCATTCCCATGAAGAGACTTCTAACAAAGACTCCTTGGCAATGTTCACCAAGAGATAAGCATTATCCTAAAAAGAACTAGGGGTCAATAAAGATAGTTGTCTTTTTTTAAAAAATTGAGGGAACGGCCCCTCTCGGTGTCTGGGGGTAAGGAGCTGATGGCAAGTCCCACTCACTAAAGCACCGGATGTTAAATGTGTATGGCAGGTTATCTTCAGAAATAAATGAACTCTAAAATCACAGAAAGAATTACATGAAAGCCAGAGGCCCCTGTCCTGCCAGCCCACCCAGTCAGCCACATCCTTCCTTCTAAAGCTGAAGTCCCAGACCACAGAAAACACTGGCTTTCCCATGTCCTAGAAGCCTTTATCTTGATGGACTCTGACGCCTATCTGATAACTTTGGGGGTAGGGAGCTAAGACATGAGAGGTAGCATACCACAGCTCTTGGAACACACGAAGCTTCCTAATCTTTCAAGTCCAGACTCACTGCCAAGGGCACAATGTCACTAGGCAGAAATCATACAATGGGCTGCAGGGCCACATCTTTCCAGGACATCTATGGTTCCCTTCCATGACTATGATATTCTGCTTCCAAGTTCTAGTGTAATTGCCACAGTGCTGACACCGGTGATTCCTCCCCCAATGAGGATATTTTGACAAAGAATGCCAACAGCTCACATGGGAGATTCCCCAGGAACAAAGAGCTCAACAGAGTCATCCTAGCCCTGGCTTCCCTCCTCTGACTCGACACAGAGAAAACTGGCACAAAGAGCCATTCCATAAATGTTTATACAATAAAGGAGATCGCGGAACTTGGATCACAGCCTCTTGGTTTCGTCTTAATCACAGCTGCTTTCAAAGTCTCTGTACCTCTCCCCATAAGTTTTATCTAATTGTTTTGTACTTGTTTCTACACCTTCCTTCCTTCCTTCTTTCCTTGTGCTGAGATGAGACCTATGACTTCATACATTTCAGGAAAGTGGCCTCTTACGAGTCATAACATGCAGCTGTCTTATTTTCCAACTTTGACAGACTCTCAAGGATCTCAGCCCTCGATGGGCAGCTGTAAGGAAGGCCACCTGCCGAATCCATATAAGCAGACAGCCCTGGTTCCACTTTCCTTCCATCTTCCGCATTCCCTATGCTGACCCTCTATATCCATGGTGCCATCTCACCTGAGCAGCCCACCATAACCATGTTCACAGTGCAGGGGTTCCCAACTGTCCCCCCAAAATGGTCAAGGCTGAACACCCAACCTCACGCTCTGGGAAGGAGGTGAATTTTAACTAAGAATCCTGTCACTGACTTGAGCTCATGTTTAAAGGAGCTAAAATATGCAAGAAAATTTTTTCATCCTTTAACAAACAAAAAACACGGGTGTGCACTTAGCACTGTGCTTCCCAAAGGTAACTCCACAGTGTGTCTCTGTATAGAAGAGTCTAGTCCTGTCCTAGAACACATGACCACAGTATTAATGCCATCACCAAGGTCCACAGAGATGATGCATTTCACAAAAGCATCCCTGGGAACCGAAGCGCCACCCTTGGATTTTCCCATGGCTACTTCTGGCTGCTGCCTCTCCTGTGTGGTGCGCCATCTTTGCTCCTTTCTCTGCTGTGATGCGCTGGGGACTGGAGGCTGCAGTTGTAAAAGAGTATGAAGGCTTTCACCTCCGGATCACAGCTCTGCGTTTGGGCTACCTTGCTTGGCAGCCTGTGAAAGCAGCTGCTTTGCCATCTAATGCCCAGAGATGACAAAAGACAAAAGCCACTGTTCTAGCTTTTTACCCTGGTGGGGGGTCTCAGCCAGGGATGGACAAGGAGCCCTCGAGGAAACTCTCAATTAGCCACACAGTCCAGGGAAACAGTCTGAAGGAGCCTGTCTTTGCAAGGAAAACATGGGAGCTGGACAGTTTGATAACAGTGTCGCTTCAGCTGCGGGCAGAGCCTCGGCTATGTCACACGACGGCAAACCTCCTATCTCTATGGTTTGAACTGAATACACCCCCCTCAATGGCTCGTGTTGTGAACACTTCAGCTTGCAGCACTATTTTGAAGGGTATGAAGCCTTTAGGAGGCAGAGCCTAGCTGACAGAAACAGGTCACTAGGAGCGAACTCCGAAGGCAATCTCCCTGGTTCTAGCCTATCTCACTCTCTTTCTAGTTGGTCACCTTGTGAAAAGTCTCTCCTACAAGCTCTGACCTCCACGAAATTTTCTGTGTCTTCCTCATGTGATGGACTGAAACCATGAGCCAAAACCAATGTTTCCTCCCTCAAGCTGTTTCTCTCCAGTGTTGAGTCCACAGCCACACAAACAGCTAACACACCTGGGAAATGTCAGCCAAAGGTGGGCGTTTCAATACCCCAGGAAACTCCACACGCTCAGAAAGTTTCTTCTCTAGGAAAAGGTGGGCAGGAGTCAATCCAGAGGGCAGGTGGGACCCTTGAGCTCTAACCTGGTTCACTGGTGACGCTGATCAAGTGTGCATAGCCCTGAATAGCAAGCGACCTCACCAAAGGTGACACTGTGCTAGCAGTGTTGGACGGGGGGGAAGTGTTTCTTGGCTCCCGTTCCTTTTCTTTCTTTCTTCTAATATATATATAAAACTATTCCATATCCAGCCCTGATAATCCTTAAAGGGGTGCTGGGAGAAACAAAGTGGGGGAGTGGCCACCTCCCTGTGGGATAGCCTAGACGCCAGCTGCATAAATACAAGGTGGTTTTAACTAATCGGAGCCTTTAAAAGGCCTGTTTGGTCACACGCCAAAAAAGTCATATGCACAAAATGTGCTGGCAAATTTGAAAAAGTTACTCTGCCATTGAGCATATTGCTGTCAAGGACCCAAGAGTTTAATAAATCATTTTTTGGAGTTTACAGCAAAATGTGCAATGTAATTATAGCAATGTATTAGTGACTGTTATTCGGGGAGCCATTTCATGTGCTATGCCCACACAGATTTATTTACCAGTTCTCGTGTTTACTCAGTGATGGAGGCTGCCGGAGTGAAACCCTCCCCACTGTTATAGGCACACACGAAACACATGGCACCGAGCCCCGGAGGGCCAGGGAAGCTGGTGTCCCAGGCAGAGGAAGGCGGTGTCTAGCACTTTCTAGAAGGTAAATGAGAAATCAGTGGCTGAAAATCGGGAATCTGATGGTATGCAACACCAAAAACTTAAAAGTGTTCATTCAAATTAATAGGACACAATGACTCTGCCTACATAAAAAAAGATAAAAGAGGCTTAAGGAGTCCATAGTCTACTAAGAACATGCCAACATGTGTTTTTGAGCAGAACCCAGAACACCATTCTCTTTCTTTAATGCCTGTGGATCAATTGTCCTGCCGGCTTCATGCTCAGCACTGAAAAATGCAAAGCCAGCTGTGGTACTCTCCTCTGCCCTCCAGACTCTAAGGGGGTGGAAGAGAGGTCTCCTTGCTCTTCCAGAATCCTCACCGCCATCTAGGATGCAGTTCTAGAATGCAGTTGTGTTACCAGATCACCACAAGACATAGACATTGCAGGGGAAATGACAGCAGTGACAAGCATGGCCTGCGGGGTCTGTGTCTATGCAGGTGATTCCTGCTGGATGCAGTGAGAGGGCTCATGCTCTCCCTAAAGTCATAATATGGAAACCAACCATACCCATCTATCAAATGACTATATATATATATATATATATATGTATATGTATATGTATATGTATTTTAACAAAAGCAAAAAGATTGGGTCAAGAGGATGGTGAAACTGTCTTAGCCAGTGTTCTACTGCTGTGAAGAGACACCATGACCAAGACAATGCTTATAAAAGAAAGCCTTTCACTGGAGACTTGCTTACAGTTTCAGAGGTGTAGTCCATTGTCATCATGTAGAAAACACAGACATGGTGCTGGAGAAGTAGCTGAGAGCTACATCTTGATCAGAAAGAAGCAGGAAGATAAAGTGACAGTGGGCCTGGCTTGGGCCTTTGAAAACTCAAAGCCCACTCCCACTGACACACTTCCTCCAGCATGACCATGCCTATTCCTGCAAGACCACACCTCCTCATCCTTCTCAAGCAGTGCCACTCCCTGATGACTAAGCATTCAAGCATATGAGCCTATGAGGGTCATTCCTACTCAAAGCACAGCACACTCACAAAGGGAATTCAGGCCCTCACAAAAGATGAAACAGCAAACTGGTCCTTTCCACCAGAGCAAAAGACAAGAGAGAAGGCGAAATAAAAAAGACTGTGAAGCAAAGAGCAGCCCTGAGCAGGCAAGGTTCCACCAGGGTCTGGACCTCAGGCAAACTGAGAACTGAAGGGAATGGGTGGTCCTGCTCACTGTAAGCCACCAAGCTCACAGGTTCCACAGTAGCCTGAGAAAATTGTCCTGCCCCCCTCCATCACCACCTATTTCTGGATAGGGATGACAACTTTGCTCTTTGGAATACCTAGGAACCACTTCTGAAAGCCTCCAGCTAATATCCCTGCATCCCTGCATCCCTTTCCTCTGCAAGTGGCACAATGATGGTGAAAGCAGATGCCTGAGCCAAACCAAGAACACGTGTGACCATCTCTTTGGAAGCCAGGAGGCCATGTCAACAGGCCAGCACTACTGCCCCAGATATCCACTCCCTAGATAACCAGCCAGTCAGTTCCCCTCACCCAGCAATGGCTTCTTTACCCAGCAGTGGGAAAGGATTATTTTTTTGTTTTGCCTTTTCTTTATCAAGAATCCTTCTAGAATTCAAATATTCACAAAGAAATTACCACCTACCACATGCACAGAACGCCCAGCAAAGCAAGGAGCTGGCAGGTCGCTAGTGACATACATGGGTGCAGGCCAGGAGACAGACCCACGTGGGCAGAACGTCAGCAGAAACACGTTCTGTGGAAACTACCATGGGGCTTCCACATGGCCATGTGAGCCTCCTGGGTTTCCATCGGGTCTCCATACCCTTCCCAATGGCCATAAGACATGACTGGAGTCACTAGAAACTACAAGCACCCTATAAAAAGATAAATGAACCTAAACTCCCCATACAAATCCCACAACCTCTGTTTCTTTCCCCCAGTGTGTGCCTCATACAGGAAGCAGAAGACCCAATCACTCATATTAAAACCAGTCCTTTGAATTGAGCCTGCACACACACACATACACACACACACTAAAAGAAAAAATGCTCATAAAGTCATCACTAGCCAACCTGCAGCTGCCACTGACTTCCCCTTCAGCCTGTGCGACAGGCGTCCTCAGATAAATGCTCCTTTAACTGCACAGCTCACTTTATTAGCTGCTTTGACCTCCAGTAAAAGCTTCAGCCTTACAATATCTGAAACTTGAGACAGGATGTCCACTGAGTCATCAGCTCCTATGCTCCCTTCAGGGCACACATCTGCACACACCACACACATATCCACCCCCATACACACACACACACACACACACACACACACATCTCATACCCATACCACATACACCACACTCATCTATTTACGTATCTATATGCACACACCTCACATCCATACCACATATACCGCACACACATCTACACACACACACATCTACACACACACACACATCTACACACACACACATCTACACACAGACACACATCTACACACACACATCTACACACACATCTACACACAGACACACATCTACACACACACATCTACACACAGACACACATCTACACACACACATCTACACACACACACATCTACACACACACACATCTACAGACACATCTACACACACACACATCTACAGACACACAATCTACACACACACATCTACACACACACACATCTACACACATATCTAATACCCATACCACAAACACTACACACACATTCATATCATATGCACACATCTCATATCCAAACCATATACATACACACACATCTCACAGCCCCATACCATACATATCACATATGTTTCCACATACACAAATCTACACACACACACATCTACACACACATCCCATTCACATCACATCCATACCACATACACCACACACATACCTCACATCCATACCATATACACCAAAGCCACCACCCAAATATACACAACTCATACACACACCCAAACACATACATATCTCACATCCATTCCACAGACATTGCAGACACACACAGACACCTCAAAGATATACTACATGTGCCACACATACATCTTATATATATATATATTACATATGACATGCACACATCTCACATACACGACCATGTACATATACATAACAAACACATATATAAGACATGTACATACCAAATACACATACACAGGCACACATACCACACCCAAGCACACGCCCCACATATAGCCTGTCACAAAGCACCCTGGAAATTGCAGACCTAACCACACCAATAAATTTAGGGTCAAAGGAGAAGGGAGTAACTCAGAGTACGGCAGCTAAGGGCAGAATCAACAAAGGTGTGAGGGGGTCAGCAGCACCTAGGCCAAAACACTGAGTGAGGGTCTGTGCCCGGATGCGCAGAAAAAGCCAGGAAAGGTGAGTGACAAGGGGTGTTTTCCCAGCTCCTGCTGCCCTAGAATGCTCTCTGCTCCACTCCAAGCTCCCAGCTCTGCTCCTAATATCATGTCCCCTCGGTTGTGTATAGATGAAGATGCTGAATGTTGTGTTTGAAATACAAAATTAGGAAAACAGTCCTCAGGAAGCAGCTTGTTTAAAGAGACATCCTGGGCTAGTAATAAAGGAGAAAGACCAGATCGATAGTAACTGAATGGACCTTGACCCGGCAGGCAGCTGACTGTGCTGTTCTTTCCCTAGGAGGCAGTGTCAAATGTGACAGGAGCTTTAAAGGCAGGACCTGGGTGCAGGATGCATACATTGGCCTGAACAGTGCTGGGTGTCTAGACATTCGAAGATGCAAAGAAGAAAGAGGAGATAAAAGGGTGGGAAGGTCCTGGGCAAAAACACTTTTAATTTAATGATGATTCTAATATTTGGAGTTCATTCCTGAATTACCAAGGAAAAGAAAAAAAAAACTTGCCCCAAATGATCCCTACATCCTAATTTATAGGGCAGATATTCTTAACATAAATGAGAAAGCAGCCCTTTCACAACCCTGAAGGCTGTACTTTCCCTCAGACAACCCTTACCAAATTGATCTCTTAAAATCAACTATCTTTTTGTTTGTCTAAGTTGATTTTGTTTACAAGCACAGAGGACAAGCAAACAGCTTTATTGAAACACGGGAGGATCAAATAGGACAGCTCATGTCTGTAATCCTACATAGCAAGACCCTGGGGTGGGGTGGGGGAGATGAGACAGCCTGGGGACAAGTTCAGTGGTACTCAGCACTTATGAAACCCTAGGACGAGGGGGGGGCAACACAGGTGAGACAGGGCTGGGGACAAGTTCAGTGGTATTCAGCACACGTGAGCCCTGGGTTCCATGTGCAACACTGAAAGAAACGGGAGAACCATATCACCTTCACCGACGGTAACTACTGGACCCGAGTCCCACAGCATGGCAGCCTACCAAGCAGTGTTAGGCTCTTGGCTCAGCTAACACCCATCTAAGATTGTGTCAAACCTATTGTCTGGAATGTGGGGACCAGCATGGACTTCCTAAAGTCTGATGGTCTCCACCTAGGTTTAAAGGGACTCGTGGACGTGGGAAGAACTTAGGAGCAAATACTGCTGACTCCCATCCTCAGTCTATGGGAGAAATCTGCCCAACATTTGGAGGTCTTGGATTTGATGCCCAGCACCAAAAGAGAGAGGAAGAGAAGAAAAAGGAGGAGAAAGAAAGCAAAGAAAAGAGGGGCACAGAGAGGGTATGGGAGACTGAGAGAGAGACAAAGAGACATCGAACTATCCTAAGACCCCAATGCTAACTATGCTGGAGGCCACACTGTACCTCTGTCACCAGACAATCTAATTCACCTAACTATCTGGACTTACAACACTCACTCCCAACACACAACTGAACCAGCAAATTATTTTTCTTGAACAGTGGTGATTGGTAGTGGGTCTCCCAAATTCCACAGTTTATACTCTTCTTGGCCACAGCTCTTCTCATGTTTGGCTTCCTGTCACTTAGTGAAGAGGTCTCCCATTGCTGCATAAGGTCATCCCGTTGCATGGAGTCAGGGGGGAGGGGGAAACACTGATTATCCCTCAAAAGCAGCCACTAGAAATAAGTAGATGGTACTTCTAAGGAGTGCATAGCGGCTCATCGCTGCTGATTAAAAGATAGAATCACACACACACACACACACGCACACGCACATGCACACGCACATGCACACACACACACACACACGCACCTCAACACCCTAAACTACTGTGTTAGCCTAGGGAAAAAAAAATTCTTCCATTATGCAATTACAAATCCCAGCCATCACTCAAATGAGATGAAGGAATCATTAATCTAAAATCTATATTTTGAAGAGCAGGTTTCAACTTTGCCATTCACGGTTCATGGTTTCAAACAAACCCATTTAAAGACAAAAATCTGTGTGTGAGAGCCATCAAAGATCTGAGGAGCATGCTATGTGGGGAGTTAAAACAGCTTCCAAAACCTTGGCAGTCAGCAACAGTACTGAGCAGCAATCAGGAGCAATGAATGAAAATAGCAGGGCTGCCACCTAGTCCGGGACGTGCTGGACACCCTCCGACACAGTTCCAGCCGCCTCTTGCTCTGCCCAGAGCCCTCCAGTCTGTAACATTTGGAACATGCCTTCCCTTTATAGTAGGGTTTGCAAGCGCCCTGCCTTCCATGTCCACTTCGACCCCCAGCTGCCACCGGTGCAGAAAATGCTGCCAACTGGGGGGAGGGTATCGTCTCTATTTCCAGCCGTCTTCACAGGGTCTGGCTGGAATCAATGCGACAACATCAGCAAAGTAGAAAGAAAACTGTCTGAGAAAGATAAAACTGCAGTGGAAAGCAGAGAAGCCGAATTCCTGGTGCTACACAGATCTGCTCGCGGCATGCGCCATCACTGAACTGTTCTCCTTCATTCGCCGGGATCTGAAATGCCAAAAGCCACTCTTGCCCTGCTCCCTGGGGGGCTCAGAGCTGGGAGCTCTCAAGGAAGGGATTTCCATCTGTGACAATGATTCCCAATCCATACATATTCATGGCAACTGGGCTAAAAGGAGTAGCCACCTTCATCAGCCTGAAATGTTTTGGGGAGACAGACACCTACGGAATGATGAATACGTATGAGTGGCTTTATTGACTCCGAGATGAAGAAATGCAAAAGGAGATGAATGGCTCCATTATCTCCAATACTGTTTCTCTTTTCTCCATTTTGGTATCAGACCATTAGCAACAGAAGGGAAGGAGGGACGGATGGTGGAAGGAAATTGGTTTTTATTGAATTCAACTCTTCCTTGAAAGTCATTGGAATAATAACACCAAGGGATGGTACAACATTGCCTCAGTTGCCTGACCCGAACGACAGAGAACTATCAAGTTCAAAAAAACCAAACAGCTTGCCCCTGGTCACAACCAAGGAAGTCTTTCTTTGTGCCAAGCCCGCTGATCCCAGGACTTCATTTTACTGTATAAGAACATCAGGAATGGCACCCCACAAAACCTCCAGTGGAGTTGCCTCGGATATCCCCACTGTTGACCACGCTGGCATTGACGACCTTTTTCCAAGAGGCCAGAAACTCTTCAAGCCAAAATTTCCAGTAACCTCCCAATGGCCAGCTCCAAGGACACTTCAGTCCTTGCCTCCTGGATTCCTTCAAAGTTCTGGGCTTACCATCATCCTGGTCCCCCAAACTCCTACTGCTTGGTTTCCACAGTGCCATATGTCCCCCCATTGTTTTAACTCCTTCTTTACTGACCTGGTCTGTCTTCCTGATCCCTTGGGCTTCCTGGCTGCTCAGTGTCAATGCTTACATCTCATGCTCAATGTGCTTATGTGCCTCACATACATGGAGGTCACACCATCTGTGCATTCCATCGCCTTTTTCATGGTGACAACTCTCAGATCCATGTCTCCACCTCCAAACTCCTGCTAGAGACCCTAGCTAGACCTACTGGACCATTGAATCTCAGGCTCTAAAGAACTCAAATAATTTTGTTGTGCATAGCCACTCCCACCCCCATTAACAAAATCTCTATGCCCAATTTACCCATCTGATGAATGGAGAATGAGTATTTCCTGTTCGTTACGTTAGCACCCATTCATCATGGGTTTCTACATAGGATCTACCAGGTCTTTCCTAACATTTCATTCATTTTGCTATCACTTCAGTTCACATGATGTCACTCACGCCTTGTAGGGGACTCCCTAATGGGACTCCAGGACACTCTCTCAATTCACCCTCTCTCACAGTACACAAATGATAGTTCAGTCCCCTCCTGTAACCCTCCAACGAGTGCCCACTGCCTACCGAGAAAGTCCTGGTTCTTTTTCTCACAAGGCCCCTTGTTCCCTGTCTAACACTTCCCCAACCTGTTACACACACACACACATGCTTGCACACACACGCACACACACATGCATGCACACGCACACATACACGCATGCACACACACATGCACATGCACGCATGCACGCACACACATACATGCATGCACACACGTGCGCACACACACGCATGCACGCGCACACACATGCATGCACGCACACACACATACATGCATGCACACAGCACACATGCTCACACACATAGAGTGATAGTTAACAATCCACTACGTAAGTCCTCCAGTGTACTCAGCATGCACAGCCCCCTCATGCCCTTCTTTCTACCTGGAACATCTCTGCTTCAGTGTGTCCATATTCAACTCATTTCTCTAAAGCCATCTCCACCCCAACCCCTAAGCTCCCTGCACAATTCAAGTTCCGCTCTTGATGTGCTGCAGCGTGACTCTCGCAGTGCCTGTCCCTCACTGCAAACTGTGTATTGCCCAGGCAGGAATCTTAATATTTTTAATATTTTATTTATAATATGCTCTAATCCTATACTGGTACATGAATAAGAATCAGAAGTTATTATTGGTATATGCACATCAAAGAAAAAGCAATAAATAATACATTGCCAAGATGAATCCACTGGCACTTTTTAGTGCACTACAAACAGACTTTATAACAGGAATTCAAGGAGAGCTCATCACCAAGCAATCAATGATGATAATTTGCATTAAAAAGTACTTGGTAGATTATGATACCTGTTCCTTAGTTTTAAAGAACAATGTGGAGCAGCTAGGGAGATGGCTCAGTCAGTAGAAGGCTGCCACATAGCACCCAGAGCCAAGTTTGATCCCAGCACCCGTATAAAACATTCAGGCCCAGTGGCATGTGCTGTAATCGCAGGCCTGGAGAGGCAGAGTCAGAAGGGTCCTTGGGGTTTGCTTGCTAGTGACAGCCGAGAACTAACAAGCTTTGGACTGAGAGACCCTGACTCAAAAATGAAGTAAAATGGAGGCTAAGGAAGACACCCAACACGACCTCTGGCCCTCAACCACACCCACACATGGACACAACACAAAACAAAATGGAAACTACCAAAGGCCATTTGCTGGTAGAGAGCTGAGACAGTGGCCCATGTGCAGCTGTACAGTATTCAGCGTTTAGTTCTCCGGCCCACTGTGTGATCTTCTGGGTATATAATAAACAGCATAGATCAATTTTATGTTTGTCCAAATATTTATCTATTGAGTTGTTCCCAGACTTTTATCAAAACACCCATCTTCCTACCACTGATGAAAGATGCCACTACTATAATAAACCAAATTTTCAGTTGCTCTCAGATTTACTCCCAGACTTTATATTGCATATATTTCTGTTTCCTGTGCACAAATTCTACACCATTTTAAAAAAAGAAAAGTTTTGCAACAGGTCTTACTGTTTGGTAGAGATATCCCTTAGCTATATAGTGAGTTCAATACCAACATGGGCTAAATGAAGCACTTTTTCAAAAACAAAAGGAATAAAAAATTAATTAAGGAAGTAAAGTGAATTCCCTCATGACGGATGCCTTTCTACTCAGGATTTAAAGGCCATTTTTCTCCAGAGAGGTTCTGGAGAAAGTCCAAAGACAATAACCAGGTGCAGGCTGACATGCTATCCTGATAAATATCCAAATATAACTTAGGAACACAGACGTAGCCCATCCTTCAGCACCTCCACCAGCATACATTAAGATGGGCTCCTTCAAATGGATGCCCAGAAGAGAGAAAGATCAACTAAGTGTTCTTCTAGAGAGAGTGCTTGTCGACCCAAGGGCCACTCAACAGGGTAGAGGGGAAGAAAGGGTGCCTGTGATCAGACAAGGGTAAATGACACCAAGAAGGGAAAGAAACCTTACATGACTAGCTGGCTTGTACCTCTGAGGATCAGGCAGGGAAGGCTAGTGCTCCATGTCTGTGGCCGAGTGTCCAGCTATAGGCTCCTTTCCTTGGAGGATGGAGCCTCAGCAGATCAACAAGGTGAAGGCAGAAGAGCGGGCATTACCTCTTCAAGCACTCCAACATTACTCCCCTACGCCCATTATGCCACAACTCAAATAGTTCCTCAGGATCTTGACAACATTTATTTCCAGCTTCCTGATTCCCAAGGATTAAAGCTGCCATCTGGCCAGGTGGTGGTGGCGCACGCCTTTAATCCCAGCACTTGGGAGGCAGAGGCAGGCAGATCTCTGTGAGTTCGAGACCAGTCTGGTCTACAAGAGCTAGTTCCAGCGCAGGCTCCAAAGCCACAGAGAAACCCTGTCTCGAAAAACCAAAAAAAAAAAAAAGCTGCCATCTGAAAACCCAGGAAACTTGAACAGTCTCAAACAGCAAACCCTCACTTGTTATTCACCAAAGAGCAATGAATACAACCTGAATTTTGATTGCCCTAATCATTCCAAACACTGCCAAGCTGCCAGCCTTTGACATTTAAAAATTACTCATTTCTAATGCAATCGTCTTGTCTATGAAGAGTAAGGAAGACGTGATTACTGGTCAGGGAGTTCTTCAGACAGATTAAATCCCTACAAAAACTGACCGTGATTAGTTCCACACTTAAAACTTCGGCAAAACGAAATGCAGTTGAGGAAGAAATTGTCACTCGTCTGTCTCCACTGGGAATGCTTTTATAAACTCTAGAGATGGCTCAGAAGTTTTGAAATGATAAACCCTGCAGGACTTTTTGTTCATTACTGCTGTTGTTATATATCAGCTGTTGTTTTATTTCAAAGAGCCGGAGGATGAGGAGGGGCACTGTGAAATACTGTCTTCCAGAGATGGTGTGGCTGTCCCAATCATGAACTCACAGCTGTGATCACTTGCACAAGACCAAGACACTTGACACTCAGGTATCAGCTGGGATAGACGCTCTGGAGGCTCCACTGCACACTGAGCATCTGTCTGCAGCGGGTAGCTGCTGGGAGAGGGAGAACCATTCTTCGCTTTCTTTCAAGAATGTGGCAGCTGGTAGGTTCCCATCGCTCTGCTGGAGGGCCACAACCACCACACACATAAGGGCAGCACTGACTGAACTTGGGGGTGGTCAGAAAACTAAAGAGGACATGAATTTGGGATGGGATTACGTTGAGGGAGGCAGAGAGTTGGAGGGTAATGGGAGGTAAATAAGATCATGTTTTACTGTACACATATATGAAATTCTCTAAAACAAGAGAATGTTTGCATGTATCTCTGTGCACCACTTGCATGCCTTGTGCCTACAGGGGTCAGAAGAGGCTGGAGACCCTGGAACTGGCCTTACAGACAGTTGTGAGTCATTATAGAGGGTCCTGGGAATTGAAGCCCCATCCTGTGGAAGGGCAGCCAGTGCTCTTAAACACTGGGTCATCTTTCCAGCCCCCAGTAAGAAAACATTTTTAAAATACTTTCAAAATGAACAGTATTCTAAAGATGCTTTTTAAAGATGTGTTCTTAGAGTAAGGGAATTTTGCCTGAAATTCCTTCAAACTTTAGTAAATATTTTAAATGTAAAATCTATTTTATCTATACAGTAGACTACAATGGCTTGGGGGGTACTTTTGAATAGAGTTATTTTTCATACTCCTCCTTCCCCTTTTGGAACTGGAAAAATACAGAAATATTTATTTATTTATGTCTCCCCAAGTCTAGACTTCCACGGGCTCTGGCTATTTAGAGCCCACGTTTGGTGTTTTTAACCCCTGACACACATTCTTTTCTTTCATCTCTGATTCCTGACCACTCTCCTCAGGGCGTCTGGCTAATCTTGCTGATATTTCTGGGGCATAGATGAACTCAGAATATGCGACTGAGAACAGTCAGATGGGACCACAGCTCTGGACCTTCTTTTTACCTAGGAGGAGATTTTCTTTTATTGGTATGGAAATGAGCAGATACCTGATAACCTGGAGCATTCGGGCTTACTCCAGGGAGTTTCTTCAGGCTGATGTTTCGTGGGCTGTCCACAGTAGATTCAAAAGTTCTGTCGCTGCTATCAGAATGATCTAGGTTAGCTCAAAAAAGGGAGCGATTCATTCCTTGGCCCCTCTGTCTGGCTCAGTGCCTTGACTGTCTATAAAACTGGAAAGGGACTCTCATCACGACTGAGGAAATGTTTTATATTTACACAGTGAAACATGACAGTAGGGGAAGGAACCATCCTCACTTCAAGTTCCCGACTCTTTTCCACAACCCCACTCTTTTGTTTTATCTGAGCACTTCCACTTAAGCACAAGAAAAAGGATATAAACTGGCAAGCACTTTCCTCCTGTGGTAATAAAAGTCAATCAGAAGGCTTTATGACCTGAGGCCAGGAACACACATCTCCTTGCCCAGGTAAGTTGCTGTGGAGAAGATGAATTCAGAGCAGAGTTGTCACTCCCAGGGTCTTGAAATAACCAGCAACAATCTGTCGCTGCTCTTGATCTCCTCTCTAGAAAACTCAAACCATCACCTGCCACATTCTTTCTCTCCACACTTCTTGCCTCTGTCAACATTGCCACCACTTACCCGGTTACCTAGTTACATCCAAGACACATAATGGCCGACCATAGAACCCAGTCCTCCAGTGGCCACCCAACTGGTCTACCCTGAAGCCCTGTCCTCCAGTGGCCACACAACTGGTCTACCCTGAAGCCCTGTCCTCCAGTGGCCACACAACTGGTCTACCCTGAAGCCCTGTCCTCCAGTGGCCGCACAACTGGTCTACCCTGAAACCCTGTCCTCGGTTACCTAGTTACATCCAAGACACATAATGGCTGACCCTGAAGCCCTGTCCTCCAGTGGCCGCACAACTGGTCTACCCTGAAACCCTGTCCTCGGTTACCTAGTTACATCCAAGACACATAATGGCTGACCATAGAACCCAGTCCTCCAGTGGCCGCACAACTGGTCTACCCTGAAGCCCTGTCCTCCAGTGGCCGCACAACTGGTCTACCCTGAAGCCCTGTCCTCCAGTGGCCGCACAACTCTCAAGAATGCTCAGACTCAGGCGGGAACTCTTGAAGCACCAAAGCCAGTCTTCAATGTAGGGGACAACCATATGCTCCTGCAGAGACTGTCTCATGCTTCATTACTTCTCCTCACACAGCTGTCCCCAAAATAAACTGAGGGAAACGCAATAGAGCTTATTACCTGGAAAGGAGCACAGGGAGGGAAGTCACGTGACAGCACAGTGCTTAAGAAGTGAACTCATCAAATTAGAACCTGAACATGGGCAGCACCTTTCAACCAAAACCGCAAGTTCTATAAACTGTAAACCTCAAGGATAGGGCCACTTAGATGAATGTCAACCTTGTGTCTTTCTCTGAAGAACGGAGGCACTTTTCAAACCTCACCTTGTGGCATCCAACAATCTGAATCACTGTTTTTCATTGCTGTGTCAATGGGAAAGCTAAAAATAAGATGAAATTCTAAAGAATTAATGAAAAAATTATATTTTTAAAATGAGAAAACCGACTCACAAATATTGCAAAATAAAATGGGTGGTGCAAAAAGAACCCAGGCCATATCCATCCTGAAGTAACAGATTCCAGGGCAGGCTCCTCTGCCTCTGACTTCTGAATGGCTGCATATAAGCTTCTCATACCACCCAACATACTTCAATACCCTATCTGTGAAAATATCCCCCAAATACAGTTGAGCATCTTATGTGAATTATGAAGATGATTTTTGCTAATTACCCCCTCAAAAATAAGTCTTTATCTTCCCAGACTCTTGTTCTGTAGGGGAATTACACGTTGGGGGGGGGACTTAACCCCTTTAGTGCCTACAGGGTGGAGGTCCACAGTTTGCTCATAAATCATGCACTATGAAGAAGAGATGTCTCCAACGGACAAGACCCATCATGCATAGGGCCCCAGAGAACATGGCATTTGTTTGACAAACATGCTGCAAAGACATTAAAGAATTTGCCCCTAATTAAAGGGTGATGATGCTTAACATATGTACACCCCTAAAGTTAACCTTCTCAAACACAGTCCATGGGCACTCAATATTAAGACTCCATATCTCACTTATTAGCAGTGAGCTAACCCCAAAGCATCCTATCCCTGGCTTAATCCTGCAAGCCCCCTTGTACCTCATGTTGTCTGTGTCTTGATGCAACTCAGGTAACTGTGTGTGATGTTCAAGCTCCTCTCAATGCCCCTGGGTCAGCAAAACACCGAGGCTTGGCATGCCCAAGACTGCATCTGGAGCATCATCTCCCTCTACTATGATCGGTTTCTCAACATCACTTTTATTTCAACCAATAAATAAAATCAGCGCATAAAATTGCACTTCCTCCTAAGCGATGTGAAGTGAATTTTTTTCAGGTGGCTTCAACAAAACCAGAGGCCGAGTCTATCACAGGACCCCGTAAATCACCAAGCGTGAGGTCACGCTTCAACCTTTGTTTCTTCCTATCCATGCTCCTTCACCCCTTCCTTTTTCAGGACAAGACTTGGTGCTTCTTTACTTTTGCCTAAGAGGAGCGTTTGAATAACAACACAAAGAGACCCTTGTGAGCATGCACCCTCTAGGATGCTCTGAGATAATTTTGGTGGCCTGTGACTTATTAGGATTACAAATATCAGACACTGTCACCCAAGCACCAGAGTCTCTCGAGTCTTTGTCACATAGTCAAGTCTCTCCCACCCTGTTCTACACCCTGTTCTTCATAACACTCAGCACAGATGTGAAGAGTGTGATGTGCGGGCTGTGAGTCCTTACGACGCTCAGCACAGATGTGAAGAGTGTGGTGTGCGGGCTGTGAGTCCTTACAACACTAAGCACAGATGTGAAGAGTGTGGTGTGCGGGCTGTGAGTCCTTACAACGCTCAGCACAGATGTGAGTGTG
>JAQHUG010000006.1:2535037-2580197 GCA_028555095.1 Dicrostonyx torquatus | reverse complement strand
TGTGCGGGCTGTGAGTCCTTACAACGCTCAGCACAGATGTGAGTGTGCTGTGCGGGCTGTGAGTCCTTACAACGCTCAGCACAGATGTGAGTGTGATGTGTGGGCTGTGAGTCCTTACCACGCTCAGCACAGATGTGAGTGTGCTGTGCGGGCTGTGAGTCCTTACAACGCTCAGCACAGATGTGAAGAGTGTGGTGTGCGGGCTGTGAGTCCTTACAACGCTCAGCACAGATGTGAGTGTGATGTGTGGGCTGTGAGTCCTTACCACGCTCAGCACAGATGTGAGTGTGATGTGTGGGTTGTGAGTCCTTACCACGCTCGGCACAGATGTGAGTGTGATGTGTGGGTTGTGAGTCCATCAGAAGATGAACTCAGTGTGCACAATGGTGGCCTCCACGTGGAACTGCTGCCTTCAACTTTGAAGTGGGCAGGAAATCAAAGAATATTGATGAAAGATAGCAAATAAGTCTATGGATGGAGAAAAGAGTTAAATCGGGGCAGTGTGGCATGCAAGACTGAGAAAGGAGCCTCGTCCTGAAATTTTCTCTTGGGGTGTCCTGGAAGATTAATAGCGGAACCACAAAAATGCCAAACTGAAAATAACCCAGAGTTAATTATTCTTGAGCTAATTTCTAGATTCAGAAAACCAATTGTCCTGGTGGTGATTTTTCACATTTTAAATTTTACAACAGTCTGTGGGTGTCTATGTAATTGAACCCTGGTATAGAAAACATCCATGTGTGTATCTGGATAAGCAGATGAAGCAAGCAGATGCGGTTACTTCTAAACTCTGCTATTCGAAATCACACAATATTTCATTTCAGAAAGTCACAGAAAAAAAAAACTGAAAATGCCATCAAGCAGTGTTGGCAGCCTCCACAGCAATCCACTGTTTTCTTGATGTTTCTCTATAACCACTGATAAAAACCCTTTGAAGTGGAAGAGTAAATATTATCATGTGATAGTACTTGGACCCAACTGTGCAAATACAACAGCATTGTGCTCCGCTCTGGGGGCTCTGGGCCCGTCGCACCATGCAGACAGGGTTGCTATGGAAGAACCAATGTGCTTATTAAATGAGCCCAGGAGCAGGTCAGGATACATCTTGGCTCTTACAGCGAGCCACTTCTTAATCCTCCTCACGTAGACACATGGAGTGTTAAGGGAGAAATGCCGGCTTTGGAAAAAGTGTTTCTGTAGTGCTTGGAAGGTGGAGCCACCACTGGAACCCTCAACTCTCAGCAGTTGGTTGTTACTGCCCCCTTTGACAAGCTGCGGCAGGATGGCAAAGGAGAGTAGGGAGAACAGCAGGGCAAACCCGCTGGGGGCATCCCCCTGCGTCGCCAGGCCAGGTGCAGAGCCTTACACCCGGACACCCCGAGGCAGCATCCTAGAGTGGGGCGCAGTTCCCCCGCAAAGCACCCCTCAGTGGCTCACCTTGCCCGGGAGAGGTCCCGGCAGCAGCAGCTTGAGAGCCTGCCTCTTCAGCTCCACCAAGCGGGCGTTGCAGTTCTCGCACCAGACGCCGCGGTCGGAGCCGGGGGAGGAGCCGCCGCCGCTGCCGGAGCCTGGAGATCCAGTGCCGAAGCCCGGTGAGCCGCCCAGGGAGCCCGGCGAGCTGGTACCGATGCCCGGAGATGCGGGGCCCGGGGAGCCAGTGAAGGAGCTCGGGGACGAGGTGCCCGAGCCCGGGGACGGGGTACCGGACGAGCCGAGCGCTGAACCCGCGCCCTCGGGGGTGGGCCGGCTCCCTGCGCGAGACTCCTCGTACGCCTTGCGGTACCAGCTCTCGGGGGAGAAGGGCGCGGCGGGCTTGGTGGGCGAGCACACTTCATTCACCTGCCGGAGAGATAGGCAGCGTCAGGCCCTGCGGGGCCACCGGTCCCCAAGCTGAGCCTGGAGGGCTGGGGGCAGCCGTCCTGCCTTCACTGCAGCGAACCTGCCCTCCATCTAGCTCCAACCCTCAAATGACCTGTCCTTAGGCGAGTCTGGTCCCACCCACTCTCCCCAGGTTCCCCTCCATTCCTCCTGGGGTCAGAAGGACTTGGGGTGTTTGGGTGTCTTTCGGTTTCTGCGAGAACACCCAGAAATCCAAAGCCCTGCTCTTTCAAATCTGGTACCCACCCCCAGCAAGACCTAGATACACGGTCCTGGAACACCATATCCAAGGGGTGGATGACTGTGACTTCTAGGTATTTACTCATTCGGAGAATAGCCCTCCGGGTCCCGCAGGTAAATGAAAGGGGCTCCCCGCTCCCGAGCAACGAGCCGAGGGAACCGCAGAGGGATTCCTGGGAAACGCTTCCCTTCGGTTTAACTCTGCCTCCAATACTGCAAAAGTTACCAGTGCAGGGAAAGGGAGGAACCGGGGACCAAAGAAATTCCCAGAGCCAGGCGAGCTGCAGACCCACCTCCACGCATGCACGGAGACGCCAGTGCCACCCGAGAGCTGGAGGTCGTGAGCCCGCCGCCGGTTCCTGGGCAGCGGAGGACACCCGCCCCGATGGGTCCCTGGGAACGCATCTCCGCGAGAACGCCGCCACAACTTACCCCGTATTTCTTGCCCCTGGTGGAGACCGCAAGCCTCTCTTTATTTCCAGCTACCGAATTCATGGTGGCTCTTCCAGAGGAAAGGTCTAAATGTTTCCACAAGGCTACATCCAAAAGGTTTGCCAACCCAGAAAGCGTCCCCCCTCGTGGTAGGGGTCGGTTCTCAAGTCAAGATTTCTTAATAGGGGGTTGGGAAGAGGAAAAGCAAATGGACCCCAGAAGTGATAGCACCAATTTGCAGGAAGGGTTGGAGCGCCTGGTGGTTCTCAAATAATGGGTTTCCTCATCCCTCTGCCTCCTTTAGCCACGCGTCCTCTCTTCACCGCCACATCCAGATTGCTGGCATTTTCCTCCTCCCAGCCAGCGCGTTCTCCTCCAGCGGAGCCGAGAGGGAGGCGAGGGCGCAAGGCGGCTGCAGGGAAGGTGGGCGAGCCCTCGCCGAGCCGAGCCGGCGGTGAGAACTTGCCTCCTTCCCCGAGCTCGCTAACTGAGTTCAAAGAAATTCTCCCCAAAATATAAGGATCCAGACTCTGGGAGGAGCCTCGGCGTGTCGCCGAACCAATATGCGCCGGCCCGTTTTTCTCCTGACAGTTGCGCGCAGGGCAGGGAGAGGGCGGCTGTGCACGGCCGCCGAGCAGCCTGCGATCAGGACGCGCGTGTGCGCCGGGGCTCAGCGCAGAGCCTAGGGGACCGCGACCCTGCCGCCTCGGAGCCCGCCGGGCCGCCGCCGCCGCGCCCGCCGCGATCCATTTACGGCGCGGCGCTCGGGCCTGGCATCGCCAGGCGCAGCCGGGGCGGGGGTGAGGTCGTAAATCTGGCTCCGGGCGGGGAAGTTGCTGGCAAGGGGCCCGCGGCCAGGGGCTCCGGTGCTACCCGCCGTGCGAGCCTGCAGCTCCTAGCCGGTCGAGCTGTGCGGAAATGCGGCGCGGGAGCCTCCCCGCCCCCCCGGGGGGGCTGGTCTCTCCTAGCAAGGCGTACAGGTCTGCCTTTGAAACGCCGTGAAAACGGATTGAGTCACAAACAAGTCCGCAAACAGGCCGGGGCCAACCCCCCGCCCTTTGTTCTCCCAGACCTGCCTGGCAAACCTTTCCTTGAATCGCCCTCACAGCCTCAGCCGGCCAGGGGTTCCTTCTTCCCCGGACCCCGGCCTGGGCACCGGGAGCCTTCAGCCCCCGCCCGCTCTCCGGCCCAAACCCCTGTTAGTGGTGGGGGAAACCTCCCGAGACCCGCATAGGTGAACCAGGGACCCAGCGCGCTGCTGCCGGGTTGGGGAAACTGAGGGATTGATTGGCGGCGCCGCACACGCGCGGGAGGACTGCGCGGGCCTGAAGAAGGGGGTGTGGCGCGAGCTGACCCGGCCTCCGGGTTGGAATCAGTCCCCTCGTCCCCTTGCGCGTTAGCCTGAGAGCATCGGGACCTGTGAGATCTCCAGAGCACCCAGCTGTCGCCCTCTGTCTGATTCCCGTCCCCCACCCCGCGTAGCGCCCCGGAGCTCAGGAAGCCGGTGTACGCCGGGCTCCACACGTGGCTGCTCCGGGGTGTCATTTTTCATTTCCCGGGAGGACATTTCTTCTGGTGAGCCGGCAGGTCTATTTTGTTGTGACCTTTAATTAACACCCCGCGAGACGCCTCCTGCAGGACCAGCCGGGCGCGGAGATCACGTGTGGTGTAATGGCATCCCGGCACCCTGGAAAGACCTGGCCTTGGGCTAGGTGGGGGCAGGGGGACATTTCGGGCTTTCCTAGTCTGTCTTCCTTCTGACACATGGATAATCAAGGAAGGGGGGACAGAAGACAGCCATTAGGGTGCTGGTACTCTGGGGCAACGCCCCCCATCTTGTCTTCCTACTGGAATCTTCGGTGCCTCCACGGCGCAGCCACCCCCGCCCCTCACCCTCCGGAGCCAGTGCGCCCGGGATATTTCATAGCCTTCAAAGCAAAGCGAAAAGGTCAAAATGAAGATGTTGAGAACACTGTGGAAGTTTCCATTACGTTCCTACTTCCAATTTCAACGCGATCATATCTGCAGAGGACCTTAGGGGGACAGGTAGCCTCCAGGCAGCACGTGCCGGCTGTGGCCACATCTGTATTCTGCCTGGGTGCCGCGGAAAATATCGTCGCCATTAGCTACGCGCGGCTTATCAGCCCCAAAGCAGCATGTGGCCAGGTGAAATGGACGCGCCCGTGAAGCCCCGAGCGGGAAAGGTGGGGTATCGACGGGGGCGGGGGGGGTGAGAGCCATCGCCGAGCAGCGCGGTTCGCCCTGAAGAATGATGAGCCCGGAGCAGATCTGATGTGTGTCCCAAAGTATCTGCGGTCCACCGCGTGTTTGATGTGCTCGGAGCGCCCTCTGTTGGTGAAATTTTAAAGCTGGCGGCCCCCTCAAGAGAGTTGATGTAAAATCTACATACTGTGAAATGCATAAATTTTTAGTGTAAAATTTCATGAGTACCCAATTAAGATGTAAATTCTTCTCAATGAAAAAAATTCACCCCTTCCCAGGCAGTCCCCTACCCCCGTTAACAATTAGCAATCGCTGTACCGACTTTCCATCACCACAGATCAGTTTTGATTAATCTTGAATTTTTTTGTCTACAGAATCCGTATGTCTTTTGTGTTTGGCTTAACATGAGTTTTGGTCTTCCTGTTACTGTTCACATGGGTCTGTTTCCTATTTTTCTGTCTTACATTCCTCCCTTCCACTTGCCTTTCTTGTTAATTGAATAATGTCTTCATATTCTCTCATCCCTCGACTGGGTTTCTAGCTCTAATGATTCTCATATAAATTTTTGACTTAGCGTGGGATGTTCAGGGGTAACACTGCAGAATTCACTAAAATGTACACTTCAGCAGGCCCAATTCCATTTTACCTCTGTCCTTTAAGCTAATGATTTAAATGTACACATTGTGAAATCCACAATATGATCTGTCTTTCCATGAAACTAGGAAAAATATGGGGTTTTTAAATGTATTTACCTAGTTTTTGCATGTCTGGATTCTCCCCACCCCACGAGCTAAAATTCCAATTGAATTCCTTTCTTTTAGCCTGGAGAAAAAACTTCCCTTAGCATTTCTTTCTTTCTTTTTTAAAATTTACTTTTTTCATTTTCTGTGTAGAAGTGGTTGTGCCAGTGTGTGTGTGTGTGTGTGTGTGTGTGTGTGTGTGTGTGTGTGTGTATGTGTGCATACGCATGCATGTGTGCGTGTGTGTGGTATGGTGTGCATACCTGGTACCTGCAGAGACCACAGTTACCAGAACTGGAGCTGCAGATTGTGAACTGTCATGTGGGTGCTGGGAACTGGACCAAGGACTTCTGCGGGAGCAGCATGTACCCATCTCTCCAGCCCCTCTGTTGTTGGAGGAGCAGGCTGTATCCCGCCGCCTGGCTAGCTTAACCCCCAAAATAACCACACAGAAATTGCATTCATTTAAACACTGCTTGGCCCATTATATCTAGCCTCTTCTTGGCCAACTCCCACATCCTGATCTAACCCATTTCTACCAATCTAAGTTCTGCCCTATCAAAAGGCCAAGGCAGTTTCTTTATTCAACCAACGAAAGCAACACATAGACAGAAGAACCTCCCACACCACCCTTCCTTTAGCAATTCCTATAGTAAAGAAGTGGCAACAAATTGTCTCTGGGTCTACTTATCTGCCTTACCTCTCTGTTTAAGGACTTGATTAACTGAATGTAGATTTCTCTCCAGGGCTTTTCTTTTGGCCCTTTAGAACATCCTCTGCCTTCTTTCTGGTTAGAGGTGAGCTGCCACTGTCATGGGTGGCATGGGCTCCTTTTCCTTTCTATCTTCCTGTCTCAGGATACTCCTGGATATGATCTGTGTTCCTCCTGCTTGGGGCTTGCTGGATTTCTGGAACCTGACAGTCAGTATTAGTCACTTTTCTGCTGCTGTGACAGAATATCCCACAAAGACGACTTTAGGAAGAAGGGGGATCGTGTAGGCTCGTCGTTCCAGAGGCTTAGAGTACATCCTCGGGGGGGGGAAGGCTGACGACAGGCAGGGAAGACAGGTGGCATGAGACTGACAGCACACATTTCATTCACACACAGGAAGCAGAGAAAAATAGTCTAGCTGGCTATAAGCCCTCAAAGCCCACCCCGGTGATGCCCTGTCTCCAGCAAGGTTCACCTCCTAGAGGCTCTGCAACCCAGGGGGTGCCACCAACTGGGGATCAAGTGTTCAAATACATGAGCCTTTGGGGGACATTTTTCATTCAATTGATCACAAAGTTGATCTACAAAAATTTCCACCCAATTTGGGGCATTTCAATTTCAGTCACTATTCAAATCCTTTTACTGCCACATTCTGTATCTTTCTGTTAGTCTTGGACTCCAGTAATGTGTGTGTTGTTATTATGCTCCGTGGTCATGACACACAGGTTACTGACTCACCTTGGCTAACTTTAGGTCACATGGTCTCAGCTGTTCTTTTAAGTTCACTAGCTCTTGCTTCCGCTGTTCAGCCACTCTGGTGAACATGTCCTCTGTGCGCGTGTACATATGCATTCATACTCATTTAAATTTGTGTGTTTTGTTTAAATCCTCTAACAAAGAATTATTCCATTCTACCTCCTTTGTTAGGGTAATTCTATTTCATTGTTTCCCTTACACCTCATAAAAACAGCTCTTTGTATCAATATTTGTTCTTTATCCCTAAATGTAGTCCTTCTGGGGTTTCCACAGAAACCCCAAGTTTTCTAAGCGTCTTGAACTTGACACTGAGCTCAACTTTCCTGTAGAAGGTAAAGCCTCTGCCCAGCTCTGTCACCATCTGCATGTTACTTTTTCTGGACCTCTCGGAGACCTTCTCTGTCTCAGGGCTCAAGAATGCTTTAACCCAGTTAAAGATCAAAAGGAAACTTAATGCAGTCTCCAAGGCAGTCTCTCCGTGGCTGGCTCTCCAAGGCAATCTCCCCGTGGCTGGCTCTCCAATGTAGTCTCCCCGTGGCTGGCTCTCCAATGCAGTCTCCCTGTGGCTGGCTCTCCAATGCAGTCTCCCTGTGGCTGACCCTGCTCTGCGTTTCCATGCTCCCCCCACTGACTCCCCTGCACTGGAAGTGAAACCAAGGCCTCACACACACCTGACAAGTGCTCACACCAGTCAAGACTGTTACCTTATTTCAAGGGTTTTTTTTATGATATGCAGCCTGTGGAGACTAGCTATAATTTTATTTTCTATTAAGCTAAAAAATCCCAATGACCCAAATAAACATTTGCAAAGGAGAAGAGTTGAAGTGGATAGGACGTTTCTCACTTCTTAGAGTCAAGGACACTGGTAGTATTTCTTCAGGACTTGACTTGTTTTTAAATACCCTTATTTTAGGAATGAAATCACATATTGGCTTATAACAGCCCAAAACTTCTATGAATAATAACTAATTGATTCCATTGCTACCTCTGGGTGAGAAGCAGTGTCTCTGGTCCCTCTGTGACCACAAAATGCAAATACGAGAGTTCAAGTCCACTCTCTGAATGAGAATGAAGTTTGTAATCCACCTTCCTTGCTGTTTAATTATTATATGCACATAACTTCTTTGGGAATGCTTCATGGGCTTTTATGTTTCAGAGCATCCAATTTAGCTTCTCCTTTGTTTATATCTCAAAGATGAATGGCTCATAAAATTTATAGCCAAAATATATGATGCCATTGTGTTTTTGAGAGTCTAAAAGTACAAGTCAGAAATAAAAACCCCACATCAGCTCAGCAGCTCCTAATTGCTACACAGAACACAGACTATAACAGATTCCACTCCTTTTTAATAGCTTTCCTTTGAACTAATTTCCATGTCAGTCTAGGCAGCAACATGCCAGCAGAGCCAGCAGAGTGCGTGTGCCAGAGGCGGCTGGGTTTCTCCTTGAAAGATAATTAAAGCAGCTTCCACTGTCCATGTGGCATCTTGATGAATATGCAGACAATATTTGCATATGATCGACTGGTGTTCTGGGACCATATGATCATGTGTGGGCTGCCAAGCTGATTTTAATTTGTGTGTTTGGTCACTACTGTAGTGGAAGAGAAGAATCGTTATCTTGTGAGCCTAAGAAGGCTTTCCACTCTTAGAATGTTGTTTCAATAGTTAATTATTTTATTCTTAGAAGTTCCTTTTGTGCTAAATTCCAAATCTTTTCGTTTCCTCCAGCACTTGGGATGGAACCTAGGTTTTCCTGAGCTAAGCAAGTGTCCTACCCCGAGGTATACTCCCAGCCTTGACTTCAGCCTCAAATTCAGATTTAGAAGAGAGAGAAAGAAGGTATATGAGCAAATGCTGTGTGGCTGTCTAAAAGAGTAAAGAGAGGTGGGACAGGAACTCAGCCTGCCAACCTCCGGTGCTGGAATCTGGCAACCTTGGGCTGTGCCACTGAGGAGCACAGGAAGCCACCTGCTTTGAAAAAGTGGCACAGCATCCCATGTGTCGCTGTTTACAGTAAGGAAGAAGAAAGAGGCCCATCCTGAAGTCAGCGTGGGGCATGCTTGCAATGCCTGCTCTTGGAAGGCGATGGCAGGAGGACCAGGGGTTCAGGGTCATCCTTAGCTACATAATGAACCTGAGGCCATGTTAGAAGGAAGCAGAAGTGTAAAAGGGAGAAAGTTAGAGGAGAGAGGGAGGGAGGAAAAGAGAGGGGAGGGAGGGAAGGAGGGAGGGAGGGAAGGAGGGGAAAGGAGGGAGGCAAAGTAAAGAAACAGAAAGGCTACAGAAGTTCAAGATACAGAATAAAATGAACTCACTATGCAGCTGGCAGACCAGAACATCCTCCTGTTGAACAAACCTGTAGAACAAACAAATTTTATTTAAGATAGAGGATATCAGAGGAAGTGACATTCTCAGTGAAGGGGTCGTGAAAAATGGATGGGCTTGGTGGCTTTCAGCTGACTCTTGTAAACTCAGGGATTAAGAAATCCACAGGGAAGACTTCAGGCAAGAAACCAACACCCAGAAGGAAATAAAATGGAGGCCCAGCCAAGCCATTTTTCCATATGCCAATGGAGTATAGAAGGACAAGATGGAGCCCATATTTCAAATGTTGAGTTCAGCAGTTTTAACTTTAGGCAATGGAAAACTAAGTGGGGTTGAGTGACAGTCTATTGGTGTAGGAGGTCCTTCTGTATTTGTGAGGTTTCATTGGTTAATCAATAAAGAAACTGCTTGGCCTGATAGGGCAGAACTTAGGTAGGTGGAGAAGACAGAACTGAATTCTGGGAGGAAGAAAGCAAAGTCAGAGAGCCACCATAAAGCTGCCAGGTCAGACATGCTAAATCTTTCCTGGTAAGCCACAACCTCATGATGAACACAGATTAATAGAAATGGGTTAAATCAAGATGTGAAAGTTAGACAATAAGAGGCTAGAGATAATGGGCCAAGCAGTGATTTAATTAATACAACTTCTGTGTGGTTATATCTGGTGTAAGCTAGCCGGGTGGCCGGAACAAGAGGCACCACTCCATACAACAGTCTATGCTGAGGACACAGTGTCCCTTAGAGCTAGTAGTGTTTTAAAAGGCACTTTGGATTGGGAATTAGTAGGGAATAAAAGTGGGGAGGTTCCAATTTGGTGGTTAGAAAACAACCTAACCCAAAGACGGGCTCCTAAGCTTGTGAAGTGACACTCAGCATTGTTGCTGCTCAGAAAATGAGACACCAAAGCCACAGTGAGCTAGGCTTCACATTAGAGCAACCATTATCCATGAGACAATCAGTGATAGCATGGGCGAGACTGTGGACCAATGAAACACTTGTCCTGTCTGATGGGAATTAAATAGTGAGGCCACTTTGGAAAATAGTTTGACAGTTTTTCAGGAAGCTAGATACAAACTTATTATAAGTCCATCAGTTCCACTAAGTATCCACTCCAGTACCTGCCCCCCAAAAGTTGGCCTTTAGGTATTTGTCCACAGAAGTTCTAGGCAGCATTGTGCATGAGTAGCCAAAGCTAGAAACACCTGCAATGCCCTCACCTGATGAACAGACCATGACACAGCCACACAATGGAATATCAATCTGGCAATTAAAATGAATGAAGAATCATAGATGCTGTGACACTGGTGAACCATAAGTTTGTTGAGCCTAGTGAGGTGGGAAAGGGAAAAGAAGAACTAGGAAGAAGGGACAGTTTAAGAGCTACCTACACTCCATCACACAAAAGGGATGAATGATTTCCAGATTCTTAAAATAATAAGTAAGAGAGATAAGAATAATAAGAGGGAGGTGGTGTGTTTCATTCAGTAAAGATAATAATCCAATTGCTTGTTCCTCTGAAGCAAGAGTGTCAGAGTTGACCTATGTGGCCAGGAACTTCAGAGTGTCCAGCCCCAGTCCCATGGATGTTATCTTCATGGGGATCTTGGAAGTCTGAACCCCAGCTCTGGTAAAAGTGTCAAGACACTGGCTGGCTTTTGTTAAGAATAGAAGAGTCCTTTAAAAAAAAACTGAGAATGTGTAATTAATTAAAAGTTGTGATTTCTGTAAGGAATTGCAGAATAAGCTCCTTGTGGTCAGGAGGACGAGGGGTGCAGCTGTCTCCAGTTGGCCATATGAGTCTCAGCAGATGTAAGAGTGGGAGATCAGGCTGTGCAAATGAGAACCAGAAGAGCCAGCCATGGGGAGCTGGACAAAGAGGCACAGGCAAGCAGGCAGGAAATGTCGCCCAAGGACATGAGAAAGGAGGACATGTAAACAGGCAGTAGATAGCTTCCAGGACCACAGGAAGGAGGAGGGAGTCACCTGAGGACTTTCTAGGGACTTAGAGGGACATGCAGGGAGTAGCAGAGCCTAGGAATTGCTCCAAGTAGGACTTAGGACCAAGGTCAATGTTTCTAAATAGTGATGTTGTTGCTCATCCCCTGTATTGTGTGTTCCACGAGCCAGGAACCAGCAGAAGGGGTCTGTGGTACTCTCACCACAGCAAATACACCTATGATTACACCCCACCAATCTCAGAGCCACACACATCTGCTGTCACATCTCAGTCTGCCATGGCATCTCCACCACCACCAAGTCTTCTCTGCTCAGACTCTGCCCTGGAATGTCCACAGTCCTGATCAACTCTCATGTGGCCCAAAAACTGTATGTGAATTAAAATTGTATGTGTAAAGGTGGGTGAGTGGGTAGGTGGATGGGTAGAGCAAGGGAGGGAGGGATAGATAGAAAAAGTCAGTGATTGCTGTATGCACTCATGGGTGGATGGGAGACATCCAGTAAGAAAAAAAGAGAGAATAACTGAGTGCTCCTGGGTGGGGGAACACTGGCAATTCTTACAAGTTTCTTTCTTCTTTTTGACACTTATTTATTTGGACTGTGCGTGGGGTGTGATGTGTGTGAGAATGTTTGTGTGTGTGTTATGTGTGTGAAAGTGTTCATAAGTGTGTGTTATATGTGTGTGAGTGTTCATGAGGGTGTGTGAATGTATGTGTGTGTATGTGCAAATGTGCAACAAGCAAAGTGCAGTTTCCTTGAGAAGGCCGAGGTGTGTAGGCTAAGGCTGCTTGTTTGTTCCAGGCTGCCCAGACCTGAAATAATCACACAGAAACTCTATTAATTACAATACTGCTTGGTCAATCACTTAAGCATATTGCTAGCTAGCTCTTATATCTTAAATTAACCCCTTTCCTATTATTTTGTATTTTACCACGAGGCTCGTGGTTCACTGGTCTACCTCCTTTGGCAGCTACATGGCGTCTCCCTGACTCTGCCTACTTTCTCCCAGCATTGTTTAGTTTCTCCACCTAGCTCTATTCTGCTTTGCTGTAGGCCAAAGCAACTTTATTCATTAACCAATAAAAGCAACACATACACAGAAGGGCTTCCCCTACCAGAGGTGGATCAAGTTCTAGTCCTTCTTATGATTTTTCCAACATTAAAAGTTCAAAATTAGACAGGCATGGTAGGACCTGCCTTTAGTCCTAGCACTTGGGAAGCAGAGGCAGACAGATATCTTCAAACTCAAAGCCAGCCTGGTCTACATTACCAGCTCCAGGCCACCTAAGACTATGTAGTTAGATCCTGTTTCAAGGGGAAAAAATTTCACAGGATTTAAATGTAAAATTTCATTTTAAAACAATAACATTGATAAGTGTCAAGAAATTCAGGAGTTATGGTTTCCACAGCAACATCATACAGCCACTGAACTATTACTAAATAAATGAAATTAAGCATTTATATTACCCTTGACATTCAACCATATGCTAAACAACCACTGTATTGGTTTATAATTCCTTGCAGCCACCTGTAAGGGAGGAAACACTCTCATTCCAACATTGAGGATGAAGAAACCTAGTCCCAGGAGAACCATGGTCCTACTGTGTGCTTGCCAGTCAACCAAGTCTCCAGAAAAATACTGCAGTAGGGTGAGATGTCACAGTCATGCTTAATACCTCCCAGGTCCTGCTATCGCTCAAGAACAGCTGAAGAGGGCCTGGGAAGAAATCCTATGGCCTCAATCAGTTGTGTTCTCTCATGGCCAAGCTCACCAGCTGCACAGAACAGTGACCGTATACTGAGAAGAGAAGAATGAGAAGAAGAGAAGGATGCAGAAGAGGGAGGAGGAGGCAGGAAGATGAAGATGAGGATGGAGAAGGAGAAGAAGAAAACGTCCCCTAGTGTCCAGAAGAAGAAGGAGCAATAAATACTGGGTCCTGCAGCAAAGCAGCCAGGGCTAGTGTCCCGGGTACCTCACTCTAGTCTCACTTTTAGGCAGCTACAAGACTTCACTGGATGCTAGCAAGAGTCATTTTGGTAAGGCTTTGTAATGAATTTTAAGAAATCTCAGCTGAGATGAATGCAGGTCCACGGATTCAAAGCACAACCAGAGCGGCTAAGCTGCAGTTCTAACACAGGCCTGCAGCAGAATGAAGCCTGCAGCAGAATGAAGCCTGCAGCCAGCACTGGCTCTGTGCTTAGTTGGCAATTTTATTCTCCCTTTTTTTCTTTTTCTTTTTGTGATGGGTGGGTGTGGGGGTCCTCATTGTGTTGAAAGTCCTAGCTCAAGCAATCCTCCTGCCTCATCCTTCTAAGCAGCTGGGATCACAGATGTATCCCAGAGCCTAGTTTTAGTTGCCATCTTCCTAAATGATCTTTAAGAAGAAATAATCACAGTGGGGGAGAAGCAGAGACAAGCAAGCTGAGAAGCCTACCACCCTCTCAATGAATTTCAGTGTGAAAACAAAGAATGCCAAAGGATGAGAAAGCCAAAAGCAGGAAGGCCAGCCAGGGTGCCACACCTCCCACATCAAAGAGCTGGCTTTGAACTCCCTGTCTTTGAGCAGACATTTAGAAAGTGGTTCTCCCAAAAGAGAAACAAGAAGTAATGGGGTTGAACCGCTGATATGACTATTTAGAGCCCATGTTTGGATAAAGGCATTTTGCCACCAAGCCTGACCATCTGAATTTGATCCCAGGGCCCATAAGTTAAGAGAGAACCAACTATTACCAGTTGTCTTTAGCAGATGGAAGTTTCTGTCCCACCGAGTCCCACAGCAGTTCAGTCCCAAAAAAAAAACACAGAGGCTTATGTTAATTATAAACTGTTTGTCCTATTAGCTTAGGCTTATTATTTGCTAGCTCTTACAACTTAAATTAACCCATAGTTCTTGTCTGTTTAGCCATGTGACTTGGTACCTTTTCTCAGTGAGGCATTCTCATTTTGCTTCCTCTGTATCTGACTGGTGACTGTGTCTCTGCCTTTCCTCTTCCCAGAATTCTGCTAGTCTGGTTGCCCTGCCTATACTTCCTGCCTGGCTACTGGGCAATCAGCATTTTATTAAACCGATATGAGTGACAAATCTTTACAGTGTACAAGAGCATTATCCCACAGCAGTCATCTGACCTCCACACAAAGTGTGATTGCTAAGTGATTGCAATGTCCCCACCTCTACTTTCTCCTGGGTATTTAGCATAGTTGTTTCACTTTTATGAGAGATCCCCAGAACAAAAAGGTTAAACAATGTGCCCAAGATCACAAAGAATAAAAGGTACTCTAGAGTAGTTAGTGCTAAATATCAAGTTGACAGAATTTAGACTTGCCTGGGAAAAGAGATTTCTGTGGGAGATTTTCTTGAGTGTACTAGCTGAAGTAAGAAAATCCACCCACTGTGGGTAGGACCAGTCCATAGCCAGAGTCCTGGACTGTGTAATTGGAGAAATCAGCTGAGTGTGCACTCATGGCTCTCTTCTTCCTGACTTCCTGGATATAATTTGACCAACTGCTTCAAGCTTCCACTGGCTTTTCCTCCCTGCCATGACGGGAAGCATCTTGAGCTGTCAGCCGAAATAAACCGTTCCTTCTGGTCAGAGTATTTTTATCACAGCAACAGAAAAGTAGCTAAGACAGACTCAAATTCCTGATCACAAAACCCTCTTGTCTCTGCCTCCCTTTCTACTGGCTCTACAGACCCCAGGCAGGTTAGTACAGTCACTTCAGGGAAGTGGAATCATGAAGCATCTGTCATTCTGTGACCGTCTTATTACATATAACACACTGTCTTCCTGGTTCAACCACGGTGACTGGTCATTTGTGGGTAGAATTTGGGAGACCTGATGAGGAATGAGAGTGAGAGAGAAATCCCTACAAGTGAGGATTTCCCCAAAACCCAGGGCCTGAGCCAGACAGTTAACAGTCCTTTGGAAAGTTGAGTTAATATGTCAGTCCATGTGATGCCCCACTTCTGGTATGTTTTTTCTATGCCCTCTGAAAACCCCACCACTTCCCAGAACTTAAAGGGCTGGGAGTCTTTGGCCCTCGCTGAGGCTTAGGTATCTCAATTGCCCAAATGGAAAGGGGATTTTGGGTACTCATCCTCCTTCCTCCAGAGGAAGAGAAACAGAAAACAGCCAGAGGGCAAAGCTGTGAGAGAACATAGGAGTGGTCCTGTGCACTGTGGCACACACCAAGGAATGCCTGAAGCCATAGGAACTGCAAAGGGTAGGAGAGATCCTCCCGGTTCCTGCAGACACCTGAGGCTTGACTTTCTGGATACAGACTGTGAGGCAGGAATTTTTTTACTCTTAAGGTATCAAGCTTGTGAGCATTTCTTCTGGAAGCTGTGGGATGCCGACATGCGGGCCCATTACATCACCTCACAGAATAAAGGCAAACCTGGCTTGGCCAGCTCCTCCTCCCCATACCTGTTGTGCCCTGTCCCCTTCTGTCACTTCAGTTGTCGGTGACTGTTTGGCTCTCCTCTCTCCTCTCACCCATCTCTTGTCCTCTCCCTTTCAGCTTTCCTAGCCAGTCTCTCTTTATCACACCAGGGAATCTCTGGACCCCCTGCCACCATCACCCTAGGGGCCTCCGTTATGAATGCTGGATTTATACTTTGCCCTGCACTGTGTGACAGCCAGAACTGCTCATTTGGAGTAAAAGCCAGGGGGGAAAAAATAAGCAAACAGCTTCGCATCATGTCATTACTGAGTCTCAGACACTTTTACCTTGTCCTCCCCCCACATCTCCTTTCTCGCCCAGGTCATCATCTCCCCTGATTCCCAGTAATTTTAGTCATTTTCTACCTGCATTTCTGCTCGTCTCCTGAGAATTCTCATTTTCTAATGCAGGAAGGTCACTTGGGCTTTTCTGAGCCTGGGTGGTACAAAGGACCTTGTACTTGGAGATGATGGGGTAGTGGGGGTGCATAGGACTGTGGCAGCTCATTTGCTACCCAATTCCAGCAGCAGGGGAAAGTGAAAGAAACAGCCTGGAAGAAACAATCTAATTACTTCCTTCCCCCACAGCCTCTTTCTTCCCACACAGCCTGGGTCGTTCCTAGTCTTCCCAGGTCAGGGCTCTTGTCACTGAGCCAGCAAAGAGCCTAGTGAGTAAGAATAAGATGCCCTGGGCTCAGGCAGGATATGTACAAGTTCAAGGACAGCCAGGGCATCCTAGAGACACCCTGTCTCAAAATTAAAAAATAAAAAGAGGTGGGGGAAGGGATATAGCTCAGTTAAAAAGAAAATGCTTGCCGACCGCGTGTAAGGCCCAAGATTTATTCCTCAGCATGGCAAGCAACAGCAACAGAAACCTATGACAGCCTGTACTAGAGCGGGGGCCTTTGGTCAGGAGACCAACAGCTTGCCTGTCAGCCCCACCACGCAGGGCTCTGCAACACCATGGAAACCGCCCGCCACTGTGGTGTGTGCCCTGGCACACAAGTCCTTGCAGTGTCGTTTTCTTTACAAAAGAACAACCCCCATGATAGCTTAAAAATCAAATAATAGCCAAGGCTCACTTCTGAAATCCCCTGTCCTGGCTGTGCGCCCTCTGCCCAGCCTCTCCTCCAGGCCGCTGCTTGGCACCTCGGGAGATTCTTTCCTGAGCTGGATGTGCTTAGCCAGCAGTTCCGTGATTTACCGTTGGAGAATCGGCTCTTTACTCTGTGTGATGAAGCATGAAGGCTTACCGCTTGTTTGTCACACTCCTTCCTCCCTCCTGGTGGGAGTGACATTTATAAAAATAAGAATGGGCTCATGTTTACTGGGCTGTTGACGGTAAGGCCGGCACTGGGTATCAGATGTTGGTACTCTGTGACGCGGTTAGCCATCCTTCTGTCCTTGACACTTGTTCCTCACTGAACTCTTAGGACCCCTCTCCTAACCTCTCCTGCCCTCCCATCACTCTTTCTTTGCAACCTTTATTGCTGTCTGCCCCTCTTCTTGCCTGCGACAGGAAGGGCACTAGGACTTGATCTGTCAGCCACTTGTCCATCTGTCCTCTCATGGTTTCAAGTGTCTATGGGTGGCCCCCAGGTTCCTATCTCTGGCCCTTCGTAACCCCCACCATGTGCAACTTTCTAGCTGATATCTGTACCTGGTTGCTAAACAGGCATCTTTAACTCACCTCATCTCCCACCCAGCTCCTGACGTTAAACCCCGAAAGCCACCCCTGCAGTCTTTGCAGCGGCTCCCATGGAACTCCTGCCCATCCACTTACAGCTCTAATGTCGGGTTATTTCTGGTTCCTTTTTCTTCCCTTCACAGCATCTAGCTCATCAGGAAACCCACTGGTTCTACTCTCAGACCAATCCCTCCACCTAAGCATTTCCCAGCACCCAGCTACCACAGGTGGATCTCTCTGGCTCCATCTCTTCTCATGCAGCCCAGGTCCCAGTCAGAGGCCAACCAAAGCCTTCTCAAACGTAAGTCACTTCACTCTTTCCTTATTGTGGGGCTTGCCCAGCTAGTCTCCAATGCCTATGTTCACATGAGCATCCTGCCTCAGCCTTCCAAGCAGCTAGGATTCTAGGTGTGTTGCAGCATGCATGACCTAGAGTGACCTCTGCACCTCTCTGAAAGACTCTGCCTCCCTTGTGTTTCCGGAAGTTGGAAGCTCGAGATCATCTAAGGTCAAGATCCAAGACTGACACCTTCTAGAGGTCACAGGGCTGGTTCATTCTGAGGTCTAGGAGGGAAGGAGCTGTTGAGGCCCACTCCTCGCCTTGTAGGCGGCTATCTTCTTTACGTTTCTTCACTCCATTTTCTTTCTGTGTGTGTTGTGTCCAGGCTTCCACTTCTTAGACAGACACCAATGTTATCTGGGTTATTATACAGACACCCCCAATCAATGACTTGCTCAGTTATCTTTATAAAGCCCTAACCTTCGAGTAGGTTGCAGCTAGTTAGCTTCCCGTGTTGTCAAAAGGACCTGAGATAATCAACTTATAAAGTCAGCGTTATTTGGCTCCGTTTTGAAGGTTTGTCCTTAGACCTTTTTGGCCTCCAGTATGGATACATCATGGTGATGCCAGGGAGCACGTGGTGGAGCCTAACTGCACCCTCATTGCCACCCAGGGCAACAAAGAGAAGAAATGAAAGGGGTCAGGGTCCTCATATCCCCACCAAGGGTATTTCCCAGAATAACCTAACTTCCTCCCAAGAGGACCCACTCCTTAAAAGTTCTAGAGCACTATAAGGCTGCAGTCAAGCCTTTAGCCAAGCTAGGACTTGGGAATAGCACTCCTGGGTGCAGACTGAAAGGAATCTAAGTCAGCATACCACAAAGACACAGAACTTCTTTGTTTATTGCTGTACTACTCGCAATAGCCAAGATATGAAACCAGTCTAACAAACCAACAACAGATGAATGGATAAAGATGTGATGCAACACACACACACACACACACACACACACACACACACACTGAAATTTTAGTTATCTCTAAAGAAGAAAGAAATATGATGTCACTATAGGAAAATGGACAGAAATAGTGATCACTGTGTTAAGGGAAACAATCCTTACTCAAAAAGACAAATATCACGTGCTTCTCTCTCATTGTCAGAATCTGCATTTAAAAGTACAAGGGAAACATTCGAAAAGAAGAAGAGTGCCAACAGCAGAAGAGGGAAGGCAAGTTGGTAATAGGGCTGAGTATGACCAAAGCACATGACGTGTGTGTGAAAATGTCATAATAAACCCATCAGCTTATACAACTAATATACATGAACTCAAAAAGTATATTACAATGTGGTTGAGGAAGTGGCTCAGTCTAAATTACTTGCTAGGAAAACATGAGGGCCCAAGATGTACTTAGCCCTTCAAACAACAATCCAATCCAATCCAAGAACAGTAATTGAGGGCTAGAGGCAGAAACATTGTCTTCATGGTGGATCTCTGCAAGGGGAAATTAGGAGTTGATTTCAGCCACCTGAATTTAATATATATTAGTGATGGCTCAGACTACTGCGACGGAAACAGTGTCAGCTGTTCAGTCACACAGAAACCCATTCTCAGGATAAGCCTCTTCCTATGTCTCTGACGTACAATAACAAAGATTACACTTGTAGTTTATAAAGCCCAAAAGTACAAAGACTGCAAAATACAGCCTGTCATAAAAATACATGAGAATTTCTGAAAATATGCTAAAAATATATTTCCATCAATAAAATATGCAGCTTTTCAAAACTAAAGAAAAATGTAGGTGCTGGAGAGATGGCTCTCTGGTTGAGAGCAGCTGTTGCTCTTCCAGGGGACGAGGGTTTGTTCAGGTGACTCACGCCACCTAAAACGCCAGCTTCGCGGGCTCCGACACTCTTTTCTGGCACTGGATACAGGCGGTACACACATAAACAACATACATTTGCATAAATAAATACATCTTTAAGAAAAACGCAATTGATGCTGGGCGGTGGTGGTGTATGTCTTTAATCCCAGTGGGAGGCAGAGGCAGGCGGATCTCTGTGAGTTCGAGACCAGCCTGGTCTACAAGAGATAGTTCCAGGACAGACACCAAAGCTACAGAGAAACCCTGTCTCAAAAAACTGAAAAAGAAAACAAAATGTAATTGATAAGATTAGTTCTGAATTCTATCTTATCTAAATATTTTGGAAGCAGAAGTCTGTGCTTGACAAACTCATGTTTGACCTGGATTAACCTCATTCCGACCAACACCTCCCTCTCTGTGGTTTTTTGAGACAGGCAGTGTTTGGGTGGAAAGGGGTCTAGTTGAATGACAGGTGGGGTGGGCGGAGCCTAACCCTGCTCTTGGGGCAATCTCCTTCAGCCCATACCACTCATGCTCTCAAACTCCATCCCAGTTAGGAAGTTAGCTCAAAAGGCTTCTCATCTCACAAGTAGGCAGGTGTTTTCGCGTATATTGTGGAGATGACAGTGGTAGCTAGGGTATCCTAGGACACACCCAAAGCCAGATGCTTTAGACACAGACACAATGAAACAAGAACAAGCAAAAATGTAGCAGGCAAAAGAAAGTAAGGAAAACACTGAGTTCTGGTTAGGTCTGGGCCAAATGTCCCATGTAATTTAATCCAGACCTTCTGAAATATTGAACATAACATCAGTACTCCTTTTAAAGTGAGTGGTAGAATGAACTATTGCACGAGGGATACGCAAGGCTGGGGTGCAGCTCGGTGATAGATCATGGGTCTAGACATGGGAGACCCCAACTACCACCTGCAGCATGGCAAAAACAAGCATACACAAAAAGCTATGCAGATACTGGCATGGTTAAGACACTTGTATATTTGTGGGCTGAATATATATAATCTATTGCCCAGTCATTTTTACTGTGGCAAAGAAAGAAGCTCCCCAGCTGGGCCATAGTGACACATGCCTTTAATCCCAGCATTCGAGAGGCAGGTGGATCTCTGTGAGTTCAAGGCCAGCCCAATCTACATGTCAAAAAAAAAAGGAGAAGAAGAGGAGGAGACAGAGAAGGAAGAGGAGAAGAAGAAGAAGAAGGAAGGAAGTTCCCCAATTTCTTCTTATTTACTTTCTGGAAAAGCAATCTGGGGTCAGCTACCCTTCAGTGTTAAACTCGTTTGTATTTGCCGTCATTATCACAACCATCAGAAGCAAGACACCATTTTCCTGAAACATGGCTATGCCTTGGCAAAAGTTTCACACTTTTTTCTGTTTATTAATCATAAATACCTATTATAATAAATTTTAAAGCTACCCATGATTTCTTTTCCTGTTGCCAGTCATTATTGCAATCCGGAATTCTTGAACCCCTAGTAATAGCCAGAGGTATGAGTTGGTCTCTGCCCTGGGCTGCAGGTGCCTGAGGAATCTTCCAGAGTTCTCATTGGTTGTTAAAGGCTTACATGTTGTATCTGGGGTTCTCACTGCTCTCCAGAAGACACTGCAGGAGTGAACTTCAAAGACCTTCAGGTATCCTCACTACCTCACATAGACAGTTCTTAGCCCCTTTCCCTCTCCCTCCTTCTCCATCTGCCATTCATAAGGTAGGTATAGCTAAGGTAGAGCAATGCTTCCCACGCATGAAGCCCCCCCAGGTTTAATCCCTAACAGTTCTCAAAACAAGCATTACTGAGAGTCAGGGTGGTGGTGACACCTCTAATCTCAGTACTCAGGAGGCAGGGGCAGACTGATCTCTGTGCATTTGAGGACAGCCTGGTCTACAGAGCAAGGTCCGGGACAGCTGGGGCTACACAGAGGCTAACCCTGTCTCAAAAGACAAAAACACCAAACAAACAAACAGTATGACTGGCATCCTCCTGGAAGAAACTGCCCTACAGACCATCCTAACCTCTCTTCATCTTTTTCTCTCATCGCTTTGGGGTCTTTCAGATGGCAGTGTAATGGCAGTATAAAGGAGACAGGACAGTCAGGGCGGGACTCTTTCAGAGTTAAACTTATTTAAACCTTGGTAATTCTCAGAGACAAGGACTGTGACTTTGGTTTGAGTAGTTGTGCCCAGCGTGGTGATGCTCATTCCCCACTTAGGGCGGATCTAAAACTAAGAGAGGGATTGGGTGCAGCTCACTGGTCTATCACATGCTTGAGCACTGGGTTCCAACGCCAACACGGAGGGCAAACCAACCAGGTGGTTGTACTTTAGTGTGTCTCTCACCCACCATATAAGCCAGACACAGTGGTAGTCTTTGTAAGAACTGCCCATCCCTGACTGTCTTTAGGAGTGTCTCAATATCAGTGGAAAAAAATAAAGAAAAAATTCTTTACAGGGCTTAAAGGCTTTTATGCTGCTATTTCTGAATGTCATAGAAAATCTTTGCTGGCTTTGTAAGTATTAGCCTCAAGAAGAGAGGTAGGGAAAAAAGCCACCTTGGCAGACCACCAACAGCCGAAGAGCCAGGGTTTCATTACACAGCTCTTCCCAGGCATTTAGCTGATAAACATTTCTACAAGACCAGCTCTTCTGCCACTTCCACGGCATTAATCTCCATGTATATAGTTCAAGACAAAGAGAGATTTTAGCCAGATACTCAAGGTGACTGAAAGCCCCAGGAAAATATAAATAAAGGTTTTTAAATTTATGGTACAAAATAGAAACAAGAAACACTGGCACTTTCCCCTTGCCAGGGAGGATTTATGACTTTGAACTCTGCATCTGTCTGAGGAAGCCTCGGCCAGCTTCCTAAGGCGCTGTGCCCCCCCACAGCTGCTGACTCTACTAATACAGCCCCACCACTGCTACTTAATTCAGAACTCCTGGAAGAATGAAAACCTCAGTGTTCCTTAAAGGGGACCGGGCAAATAAAATATGCTACAACCACACCACAGAATACTATGCAGGACAGCTCTTCCCGAAAGTTCCACCGGTCCTTCATAGCCCAGCTCATATGCCCGTCCCCTTGGCTTAGACGCCTGTTCTGAACACGGAAAGCCGCCATCTCTGGCGCAAGCCTGTGTTTCACATGAGCTGGTTCCCAGCTAATGGTCCTGCTTTGGGAGGCTGGAGGATCTTTCCATGACGGGTGGGATGTTCTGAAACCAAGAGCCCAAACAGGCCTTCCTCCCTTGTTTCTGTCAGGCATTTACCCCATCAAGGTGGAGAAAAACCAGCACACTGCCCCACAGCACTTTGCCATCACTCACCCTGATACTGGTCACAGCTGTGGTGCTGGCACATTAGGACTTCTCTGTCCCTCAGCAGACAGCAGGCCTGGGGAGGGAGGGAAGCGCGGTGGATTGGTCCCTGATCCACTCCACAGTGCACCATGCTCAGGGAAGGAGCCTACCAGGGCACAAATAAATGCACGAGATTACTGAGAGATTGGAGGAGGCACACAGACTGCAGTTAGCGAAGAGCTGAAGTGGAGAAGAATGAGCCCATCCTGTAGGTCCCCCGGCTGCACTCCACAGCTCGTGCACACCTTCAGGTGTCTCCAAAGAACTGCTTCCCAAGTGGTCAGCTACTCTGGAAGACTCGGGGACACTTCCTCCACCATTGCTCACATGAACATGCACCATTGCTCTTTCTCTTTTATTTTAAAGAAATAAAAGCAGCTCTTTTCACAGGACAAGCAGACAGGGACCTTTCAAACACCACCAACGTTCATGAGGGGGACATCCCCACATCTGACATGAATAATGGCAGGAAGAGACAGCTGGTCAACCACTCAGCTGTAGGCAATGATTTCGACAGGGCAGTCGTGTGGGAAAGGCTCAGAGACAACCCAGGAAGATAGCCTTACAACAGAACTCACAGGCACAGAAGCATGAGGGACTTGAGGCAGAGACTACATGGTGGCAGGAAAACCTGTTCCATTTGCACACTGCCCCCTCTCCACGGTCAATGAAAACTAAAAGTCAACCGTGCAGAACTCATCTCACTTCTGGGATGATGGTAAAACACCCTGAGTGATATCATGGGCTGCCTATGGTTGCCCTGCCAACGGCAACAAACAGCACACTTGGACCCTGGCGTCAGGTAGAACTATCTGAGTTGGGATCTGCATTTCATCACCTCCTGGTCCCATCCCTTAGTCTTGTGGGTGTCAGTTTTCAGCTGTAAAGCTGGGGATCATAACAGTGACTAATTATAAGGATTTGTGGGGATTGAATGAGATAACGTGAGTGAAAATCCCAGTATGCTGTTTGGCACCTAACAAATGCTTGATGACTGTTAGATGCTATTACTATCACACGATTCCCAGTGTTTCCTGGAAAACTATTTTCCTGTCTGAATGCACTAATCTTCATTTTCTGCAGACAACTCTCAATGCTGGACTGACATGATCCTCCTCCTGCTGCTGTGCTCTCCTTTCCCACGGCACTGAGAAACATCTCCTGCATCTTTCTCACCTGGTCTGATACCCCCGGAAATACGGAACACTGGAACTGCCTTTCTGAAGAAGTTTGATCCTCCACTGTTTGTGTGTATCATGTGAAAACAAAGTCAAAATTTTATATTCATTCAACTGAATTCTAATTGTAGAAGTTTATGGCAGTTTTATTCCGCTAGACAATGGGCCAGGCAATGAGAGAAAGGGGGCTCACTTTCAAAGGAAATCTCCATGAAGCATGCTGCCAGATATACCAGCCATAAACAGGCACAGGCATCCGGCGGTGGTGATGCACACCTTCAATCCCCAATGCTCAGGAGGCAGAGGCAAGTGTATCTCTGTGAGTTCGAAGCCATCCTGGTCTACAAAGCCAACTTCCAGGATAGCCAGGGCTATTACACAAAGAATCCCTGTCTCAAAAAACAAACCAAAACAAAAGGCATAGGAATAAAAAGGAATGCCACCCTGTGTGGATGCCCAGAGTCTGTGCCACCACCTGAGACCATGTTGTTGTCAAAGGACCACACTGTCACCGGGGCCATACCTGAGTGGTCTGCACAGTCACTCAGGGCCACAGGGATATCCAGACCCAAGCTGCAACAGAGGGCCCTGTCTGGGTTCATGGTCCTACTGTAGCTGGGGTCTGTGTTGATGTCTGTGACCCCGTATTACCACCGGGGCCCATAGGAGAGCTCTGGAGAACTAGGCACTACCCTTCTCTGGCCACCTCAGTTGCCCAACACCCCCTCCAAGTTCTGGTCCCAGTGGTGTGGGCACAGGAGAGCTGGTCTCCCGAATAGATGGCAACTATAACAGGAGAGCTGGTCCCACCCCTCACCGTGTGTGCAGAGAGCTGGCCCCAATGGTGAGGTATGAGACAAACGGCCCTGATCTTCACCTGAGGGGTGCATTCCCGGAGGAGGCCAGAACTAACCAACTCAGCTACCACCCAGGACTTTGAGTTGGCCCACCCCAACATCTACCCTAACCATGAACTGCCGGAGTGTGTGAAAGAACTGGTCCTGTAGAACCATAGTGGCAGGATTTCCATGACTCTGGGCAACAGCAGGATATCCGAGAGAAGTTTCAGCGAGAGTCCAGTATTGATGGTGTACCAGAAGTCAGAGGCCTTGAGCCAGCCAGACAACGCATTGCAATGAACATTTGCAAGTAAAGCTGTTTGAACAAAAGGGTCCACTGTGTGGCACCCACAGCTCCCAAGGCCACTATACCAAAAGAATATATGGTGGAGAGGCGGGAAAGACAGAGGAGTGAAATTTTTTTCTCTTTTTTTCTTCTTGGGTTGGGGTAAGGCTACAAGGGCGGAAGGCAGACACAGAAGGACTGGGAAATGAGCGTGACTGGGGTACATGATGGGAAAGTCCCAAAGAATCAGTTAAAAATTTACCTAAAAATAGGATGCTCTCTATGTAAGACAAAGGGGAGATGCCTACTGGATTCAGAAGCAGGGAGAACAGGTCGTTGCTGGGGTGTTGAGATGCATTTACAGTATGAGGAACCATAGGCTATGGAGCCAGACCTGAGTGTCAAGACGTGGCCTTGCCACTAGCTAACTTTGTGCCCCTCTCAGACTTAACTTTCAGCTCACCTCTCAGAGTCTGTGTCCTGCCTGTAGTGTAGAGACAAGGATATAAGTCAGCTCTCATGCTATTACATCACATTATTCCAGCATGTCTACCTGAACGCTGCCATGCTCCCCTCCACATGGTGCTAACGGACTGAACCTCTGAAACTGTGTGAGCCACCCCACTCAAATGTGTTCTTTATAGGAGTTGCCTTGGTCATGGTGTCTCTTCACAGCAATAAAACCCTTGGTGTTTTAGGTGCCTTAGGTCAGTGATGGTGCTCATCCTTGACCCACCACTGCCTGGTACATGCAGGACATGGAGGCCTAGACACTGATCACATGCCTTTCTTGGTCATTCAACTGCAACTGTTTGAAAATACTTCTACTCCATATATCAGGTCAATTATACTGCTAGCCAATGATACACAGTTGCAGTCCTAGCCCTCGGGGAGGCTGATCTAGTGAAACTGTCTCAAAATAAGAAAACAAAGACTATAGTTGTTTGAATGAGAAATGCCCCCACAGGCTCCTCCATTTGAGTACTTGTTCCCGAGTTAGTGGGTAGGATTAGGGGATGAGGCTTTGTCGGAGTACATCTAACTTGAAGGAAGACTTTGAGGTTTCAAAAGACTCATGCTATTTCCATTGTTCTCTTTCTGCCTCATGTTGTGGATCAGGCTGTGAGCTCTCAGCTATCTAACCCTCTGAAGCCATAAGGCAGAGGAAATGCTTTTTCATAAGCTGCCTTGGTCAAGGTGTTCTGACAGCAGCAGAAAAGTAATGAAGACCAAGACCAAAAAGAAATCTCCTGACTTGCTCTGGTTATGCAGGAATCAAACTCAGGTTTCTGTCTGGCTTACAAGTCCAAAATCAACATTAACCAATGACAAGTTTTTAACATATGTAGAAGGACACAGAAATTACAGATTAGCACATCTCATTTGTGTGGACACTTTATTTGTTTGCATTTATTTATTTGTTTGTTTATTATATTCAGTTTTGGTTTTTGGTATTTGGAGACAGGGTTTCTCTGTGTAGCCCTGGCTCTCCTGGTACTCATTCTGTAGATCAGACTGGCCCGAAACTCAAATTTACCTGCTTGTGCTTCATGAGTGTAGGGATTAAAGGCATGCACCATCATGCCCAGCTGAGCAGTTTTTTTGTTTGCTTGGTTGGTTTTTGGGTTTTGATTTTTTGGTTTTTCAAGACAAGGTTTCTCTGTGTGGCCCTGACGGTCCTGGAACTCACTTTGTAGACCAGGCAGTCCTTGAACTCATGAAGATCCACCTGTCTCTGCGTTCTGAGTGCTGGGACTGAAGGCATTTGTCACCACCACCCAGCTGATCAGTTTTATTTTTATTTTTATTTTTTTTTATAGCTAGCTGAATTTATTGTTTCATTTTTTATGAGTCTCACCTGTACTTCCGGTTCAATCTCTTCTTCAGTTCTACTCTGCAGTCCTAAATTTGACACTGGGGTCTTGTGCAATTGTTCAATTTCATCAGCTGCCATTTCCTCCCTAGGGCTTGCAGGTGGTAATACCGCTAAAGTTGGGTTAGTATCAGAATATTTCCCTAACAACTCCATGCTAACCTCCTCCCTATTCATAGACAGATCAGCTTCTTTGGGAAATACTGAGTTTTATTTTTAAATACACATTCTAATGTGCAAGTAAAATATATAATATCAAACTATTATACAGTATAGGTATGTTACATATAATTAAAATACATGCAATATCAGAAGATAAATTTATTGGTTGATTATTTAAAACTTGCTTAGGAAAGAATCATTCTGAATTATAAACTCTTGGTGTGCTGTGTCTTGCCAGGTTATCCTAAATCCTTGTTTTCTTATATCCCCATGGGGTTCAAAAACCTGTTTTATAAATTTTCAAACATTTTATTAAATTAAATGCAAACACTTGGCTTCCAAACATTAAGAATACAAAGGTGCTGTGACAAAAATAGCCATATAACTGTTAATTCAAACACTGCGATTCACGACACAGTGAATAAGGAGGTTACCAAGAGTGGCTTTGGTAGTATATGACCAAATGGGAATTTATAAGGGATATTGATACTGTTACTGTCAATGTACACAGATGACATCAGCATATAACTGTCAAGGTAAAATGCATATTTTAAAAGAAATCAAAAAACATTTGTTTTTTATTTTAAATTAAAAATTGGGTATGGTAGCTCACAAGCCAGCCTGTCTAACATAGAGAGTGCCAGGCCATTCAGAGGTACATAGTGAGGTCTTGTCTCAAACAAACAAAATCAAATAGTTGAGACTGGAAAATTATTTTTACTTGAATTCCATTGGGTGTGATAAGCTCTTCTTAAAATTATCAATGAAGCGCCTAATAAAATGTCTTCTGTGCCAACTGGCATACCCAATCCATGGCTCACTAACTACAAACACATTTGTAGATCACAACATCATGTCTTGATGTCAAAGGTTGGACACCTCTGGTACGGAAAGCCTAAGGTGGCAGTGGATGGAGACTCTGTGTTCATTAGATCAAGATTGCCACACCTGGGGCTGAATACTGACAAAGAAATGGTCCAGACACACTGAGCCTCTAGGAGGAAAACAAATTAATCAAAGAAGTTGATTTAGTAAAGAAAAGACCAGAATAAAAATAAAACTGACTTTGTGTTGATCAAACCCCAAGATATAGAAGTTGTCAATATAAATGCAGGAAATAATAGGTATCTTAATACCACAAAAGTGCAACCAAACAATCCCCCAGACGCAAAATTCTTCTGGATCAAAGACTAGGAGAAAAAACGGTTCGATACAGGAGAGGACATTGCTGAGTGAAGTCACACAAATGCAATGGCAGACCGTGTTTGGATCTAACTGGACTAAAGCCACAGAAAGGGCACCCTGGGAAGACGGTGGCCGGCCCTGGAATGATGTGTATCGGGACACTGGAGATTTCTCTTGGGTCTGACAGCTTCTAGTCTACTAGGGAAAGGGAAGGAACTCCATACATAGCCAAGACTTATCTAAGTTCTTACAGACAAAATGATGTAATGTCTAGAATTTGTTTCAAAATAACCTGCAAGGTGAGGCTGAAGGTGAAGAGAGACAAGATGAAGGGCCTGAGCCACGGATTAACGGCTGATGGAGGCATTTGGGTCCTGTTATCCTTTCTGGATTGAAGCTTAGCAAAAAGCCTGATTTTCATCACCCAAACTGGTGCTCACTGCCCTACGAAGGTAATTTCCCTCGTAACTTAATGTGTTTGTGCTCCATCCATAGCTTTCCACCTGCGACCCTATCTTATCCATCAGGGAAGCAACCATTTGTCCAGGACAGGAACTTTGAGTCAACCGGTCACTGTCCGTGTGTGTTCAGTCTGCAGACTCTTCTTTTTACCCTGCGCTGGGTGTGCCATCCTTCCAAGGGCCCACACTTATAGAATCTGGAGCAAGAATTTGCCTTCTCCTCCAAGTATCTTGTTTTAACTTGAAACTTAAGTATCCCCTAGGGAGTTGTGGGCTATTAAAACCTCCGTTTCTAGCTCAGCACTGCAGAGGGGCAGAGGAGCCTTGGTGAAGCAGAAGCCAATGCAACGACTTTAAGGCAGTGGAATCTTGCCTTTGAATGGGATTATGGGATGCACCCAACCTCTGCTTCTGCTTTCCATCAGTGATGATCTGTGCATGCTCCTACTATGACTGATGTACCACAGGCCCCAGAGCAAGGGCACCAGCCAGTCATGCTCTGGACCGTTAAGATCTATAAGTCAAAGTAATTTTTTTTTCATTATAAGCTGATTTGTCTCAAATTTTAATCATTGTGATGGAAGCTAACATACTTTCTAACCAGCTTCTCAGCAGACAGTCCTTGCCCTCTCTTCAAAGGATCCACTCCCGCACGGGGCAATTCCAAGTCCAGCGGATTCAGACTCCTCACCCTGATGTTGTAATTAGGGAGAGGTGAGGTGCATGTTGTGTACCCCAGCAGCCAGGCTCCCAAGCCCCCAGCCGCTGGCCCGCTCAGCTAATGGTTGCTTGCACCCGAAATAACCACGTGAGGACGGTATTCATTTAAACTCTGCCTGGCTTATTATCACTAGCCTTTTCCCGGCTAGCCCTCACCTCATAAACTAACCCATTATAAAAGTCTGTAAGTCACCACGTGGTGACGTACCAGAAAGGTCTAACCTGCATTTATCTGCGATGGTGGCTCGTGGCGTCTGGCCCACTTCCTTTCTTCTCCTCCCAGAACTTCCTTTCTGTCTACTCCGCCCACCTAAGGGCTGACCCATCTTATAAGCCAGGCAGCTCTTTATTCAACCAATAAGAGTAATACAAAATACAGGAGAACACTCCCACATCACCCTGACTCCTAACTGCAGAGCACTTATGATCCTCTCTGTAGCACAGGAGACTTAAAGCCAACACCTTGCTGTCTACCGCCAGCCTGCTGCTTCCCTTATGGGGAGACTAACCTGGTTGGTCAGCCATGTTTGCCTTTCCTACTTCCTGGAACTGGAACATTCCCTCCTGGAGGGCAGAGGGTGGTTTATAAGACCAGGAAATCGAAAGCCTAACAACCGGGGTCGGGGGGAGGGGGGAGACCCTGAAACTTACAGGATTCATAAGGCTCCCTCCGCAGTGTTACAGAGAAGCCATAAACAATTGCTGAGCCAGACTTCCCCACCTGACAGAATCTGCCTGAGACTCCTACAGGGAGATACAGGCATGCACCGGCAAGAGTGCTCACCCAGGCTGTGGTAGACTATCCAGTGAAGTCCCTGCCTTCAAGCCTTCCATGTTCCCCTGGTGAACCCAGTAAGTTAGACTTGGGTAGATCCTCACTTGGATCTGTCGTCAGTGTCCTATCTGGGTTTGCTCAGGTCTCCCCAGAAAAAGCCACACCACGCTACTTTTTAAAAGTCCATACTTGGCTTACTTCATAGTTTTGTGTTTTTGTTGTTGTGTGACCAACAAGTAGAGTTTTAAAACAAATTTATAGCCCCACCACCACCACTGGGATTGATTAGTGCACCCACAAAAAGTCAGCCTTTAATTAGATCAAGCCCTCAGCCAACTGCCAACTGCTGGACAGAACAGAGGAGTACATTCAATAATGCCATGCAGATATCACCAGCAAAAGCTAGGCTGTGAGAAAATGGACAAGACAAACATCTTGGGTTCTTCAAAAAATGTCAAAGGAGAAAAAGGAATTGGAAATTAAAACTATGCTTTAAAGGCTTAAAAGCCATGTTAACCAAACATAATCGTGCCTGTTACATACACATATAAATTATGTTATATTCATATACATGTATATTCTCTACATTAATGGGGAAATGATCATTTCAACACTAGCAGGATAGCTGGTAACATTAAACAATTATTAAGAGTGATCCCAGTATTGTGGTCACTATGGCTTGACTGTGAAATGTTCTCCACAGGCTAACATGTATGAACACTTGGTTCCCTGCTGGTGGCATTGTTTCGGGAGGCTGTGAAACCTTCAGGAAAGATACCTCACTGGAGGATGCAGGTTTCTGGATAGTGGGACTTATGGGTTAGAGACTACCCCATTCCTGCCTCAATCTGTGCGCTTCCTGCTCTACTGAGATGCAAGCAAGCTACCTCACATTCTCACTGCCACAGAGCTGCCTGGAGCCATGCCTTCCCAGGCACGATGGCCTGTGTCATCTCAACCAATGAGCCAGGATGAATCTTATGTCCCTTGAATTACTTTTGTCAAGTATATTGTCCATGAGAAAAGTAACTGACTACAGTGGTGACAGTAATTTCTTTAAAGATTTGACATTGTTCCTGCTGCACGTGTGCTTGGACACCAGAAGAGGGCACCAGATCTCATTATAGATGGTTGTAAGCCACCATGTGATTATTGGGAATTGAACTTGGGACCCTGGTTATGGCAATTTTTAAAGAGTCACTATATTTAAAATGTGTTGGGCGGGGGCTGGAGAGATGGCTCAGCAGGTAAGAGCACTGGTTGCTCTTCCAGATATCCCGAGTTCAATTCTCAGTAACCACATGGTGGCTCACAACCATCTGTAGTGAGATCTGGCACCCTCTTCTGGCCTGTAGGCATACATGCAGACATGACACCGTATACATAATAAATAAATCTTTAAAATAAAAAAATAAATAAAATGTGTTGGGCTTTTAAGTATACCTAGTGAAAAAAATTATGGGCAGAATCAAATAATATCTTATATTTGTTTCAAAATAACGAAGGGGTGACATTGTTAAAATAGACAGGGTTGGCTTTGAGTTGACGGCCACTGGAAAGGCGATGCTGTGAGGGGATCCATTTGCCCTGTTGTCTCCAATTCAGCATAATGACACATTTTATAAAATCCTATACATTTTAGCTTTAAAAGAGGAGAACTCCGACAGGACAACTTAGAGTTCTCTTCAGTGTTCTGTTCTTACTTCTGTTGGTAGGGAGTAATTCTCTCCTTCCTTCGCCTCTCCTCACTGCCGTTTCGGAGGTAAACTGTGTGAACCCTGAAGAACTGAGGCTTCCCTGGCAAACCCAGAAGAACAGGCAGCTTTCAACAATGTTTGTTCCCATAAACAAAAGCTGAAGTGTCTGAGGAGAGCAGGTGGGGTCCCTGGGTCAGTGCTGGGAAGGTCTTGGAAAGAGTGGCTGCCACCCTAACCCAGGACCCAGGAGAAAGCCAGAAGCCAGGGTTGGCTACAAGACAAGGGGCTGGGGTGGGAAGGGGAGTCCTTCCTGTTCTCGATGCACCGTCTTCCAGCTTTCGCAACTGTGTTTTTAGTATATGCTAAAGAACCATGGTTGCAGTGTTGGAAACAAGAGGTGCTGGGTGGGCCTGAAAGTGCGACACAGTAGGACCCAGGGAGAGGGACACAGTAGGACCCAGGGAAAGGGACACAGTAGGATCCGGGAGAGGGACACGGTAGGACCCAGGAAGAGGGACACGGTAGGGACCAGGGAGTGGGGCACAGCAGGGCTAGGGGTTACCTTGTCAATGTGTTCTCTGTGTATCTCTTGTATTGAGCTCTTCTCTGTTTATAACTTAAAGTTGTCCCCAAGTTCTTCTTCGATCACTGTGTCCTGCCCCTTGCCCAGGCTGTCTGTCATCTGCATACTGACTGTTCACCAGCCTGGGTATTCAGTTAGCCTCTCCACATTAACTCACCCAAACCACACTCTTGATTTCCCCCCAAACCTTAGCTGCTCTGCCAAATACTGGGGTATCCTTCCTTCATCTGTCTCCCTTCCCTCCATTAATGTCCCACACACTAGGAAATTCCTTTCATTTCACCTTCCAAATGATTTCTGAATCCTATCACTTCTCATTGCACCCACCAATATTATAATGCCATCTTGTTGTGTTGACTCAAGAGCTGACTAAGTACTATCCAGTGGTTTCCCTTCCCATATCACATAAAGTTCTTTTCCTGGCTACTTGACCCTTTGTGCTTTGGACTCTGCCCATCTCCCATCTTAGCCTTTCATTCCTCCCTCTACTCTGATGGCCAAGGTGGCCTCTGTGCTGTCATCTCCACAGGGAATGCTTTTTCCCAATGCACCTTCACTCCTTAGATAGGATTTCTGATCTCATTATAGCTATAAAATACCTTTTCACTTCTTACTCCTCATCTTGCTTTATTTTTTCCATATTATTTGTCCTCATATGACATATACTGATTTTCATTTTATCTGACTCCTGACCAGAATTTAAGTTTCATAAGGGCAATGACATTGTTTACCAGAACAGTTGTTAGCACAAAGTATTATTAAATAAATGCTATGAATTAATGAATCAATGAAATGAAAAATGACACAGATGGCTTTTTCATGAAGTTTAGGAAAACAACTTCATTCCTAGAAATACTACACCTGTAGCCAACCTCATGCAGTTGAGAGATAACTACGCCAAACACAGAACATGTTCACATTTGTTTAGATTTGTACTGAGCAACCTGTGATGAACGACACCTTACTGAGTCCCATGTGAAGACAGCTCCCAGTGTTCAGAGTGACCTCCCCAGGCATATCACCTACATCTGGAGCAGCTGGGACTCAAAGGCAGATCGGTTCCTTTCCCTAAGCCACACTACAGCTCTTTTAGCTTTAGCCTCAAGCCATCTCATTCTGAAACACCCCCCGCACCCCCCCCAGCATTGGCATCAGGACTGCCAACACAAGCACAGGAAACACTTGAGGCTCATCTCTCACTTCCCTTGTGAGGCCCTTTATGCCACAGGCAAAGCTGGCTGCTGGCTGCTCCAACCCCAAAGCCCTTTGTTAATGTTGCTGAACAACTAACTACTGCTTGGTGTCTTTGCCCTACTGCCTCTGCCGGTCTACAGTCTCTCAAAGACAAGGCTGCTCTGTCTCTGGAGCCTAACATAGCATCTGCCATGCAATGGGAACTCAGCGAATGTTCAATGAGTGAGCAATCGGATTCCATGAGGAGACTTTCCATGCTGCGAGCTGCTGATGGAGCAGATGGCCAGCTGGCCTCTTGCTCTGTCAACTTTTCAAGACCCTTCTTCGCTGCATATCTGCATGCACATTTCTGCACTTCCTATTTCCTTCTATGAGTTTTTGCAACATTTCTGTGCCACAGGGGCTCATTTGCATTCCTTCTGGTAGTAACTGTTCCAAAAGAAAATGTCTCTCTTGATGAATTCCAAATCTGCTGAAAATATTATGCCTCGTGGGATCCTATTTCCCAGTGATCAGAGAGGTCCTTGTCTGAGGAAAGAGCCAGTGAGGTGCAAGTTTGGTGCCTCCTGGAGCAATTCAACTTGATGCTTTAGTATGCCACGGGCCTTTAAAAAGCTCCAGTAATGGTAGGGTTAAATGTTGAAGGCGGGGGGGGCAACTAGGTATAGTGTACACACTTATAATCTGCACTCTCAGAAGGCTGAGGCAGGAGAATTGTAAGTCCCAGGCTAGTCTGGGTTACACAGGGAGACCCTGTCTCAAAGAAGAGAAAACAGTACATTTTAGGCACGTATACATTAACATGGAAAGACTGTTCACAGTGTATTAATTACTAGCATATTACATAATAACATTGTGGTTTAAGACTGCAGTAAACAGTTGTGTTTATTATTTCTCTTCCCCACAAAGACTCTGATTTCTTACCAGAGTATTCCTCCCTTAGTTGAGTGTGGTTGTTAGCGGTGATATCCTCAGGTGAGATCCATCATCTATGATGGATGCTGAGCAGCAAAGCTGTCCTTAGCAGGTGCACAGGCCAGCAGCAGCAGTCTGCACAGGCGGCTCCACCAAGATGATAACTGCAATGCTCTTGCTCCCGTTGCTTTGTCCTCCAAAGCCCCGCGACTCCAGTCTGCCCCCAGCCTGCCCCACCTAGTCCACTGCAAGCTTGGAGCTCGGTGCACAGCCCTTTCTCTGCTCCTGTGTCCTCCATCAGATCCCTCTTTACTTCCACAAGGCCACCTTGCTTTCTGCATGTCTGAGGACATTAGAGACATACACACATTTGGGAGAAAGTTTCAGAAGAGATAAGGCCAAGTATTAATTTACAGAACAGCTGAAACTTCACATTGTTTCTCCAGAGACCCATTTCCCCAGAAGTCTAAACTAGTGACATGAACCAGTCTGCACGGGACACAAGAAAAAATAGTGGACTCCATCTCTACTTATATACCACACACGTCAGAATCAGTTCTCATGGACATTAAAAAGCTACGGTAAGCACAAGTAGCTTCAAGAAAGTGGTGCCATGAGCTGGGAGTGTGGCCCAGGGGTACAGGTCAAAGCTAAGAAATCTACTCCTGCGAGCTCTTTGCCAACCATGACACGAGGTTAAACAGCAACAGTATAGTCAGATTTGATAAGGAGCTAAAGAAATGGAAAAGTCGTGGATCAAGACGACTATCTGAGACAGATTTGCCTAAGTGAGGATCATGCCCTGAGCAGGTAACCAGAGCTGGAATGCACCTATGACAACTAGCAAGACATTTAAATCCTAAGCATTCGGAACACAAAAACAAACTTCAGCATGCTGTAAAGCTCCATGAGTGTAGACAGACTGCTCGTTCACTTTCCACCCAGACCTGAATAATCACACAGAAACTATATTAATTACAATACTGTCTGGCCAATGACTCTAGCATATTTCTAGCTAGCTTACATCTTAAATTAACCCATTTCTATCAATCTGTGTATTGCCACAAGGTTGTGGTTTCCAGTAACGTTCCTAAGGTTCTGGCGTGTCCTTTTCCTTTGGCAGCTACATGGCATCTCCCTGACTCCACCTACTCTCTTTATGTATCTCTGTTCGATTTCCCACCTGGCTTTATTCTGCCCTGCCATAGGCCAATGCAGCCTCATTCGTCAACCAATAAAGCAACACTTATACAGAAGGACATCCCACATCACATAATAGTGACATGATATTTAACCCATAGTTAAATTTCCCAAGTAGCAATAAATCATTTCAAGATTTCTTACTGATTGATTGAAAACCTAACAAGCAACATGATACATTTGATATTTGGACCAATCATATAATGTCCTAATTTTATGTGCTTTTTTTCCTCTTGAGTTAGGACCATGAATCAGGCTGGGTTCACGCTGGCCTAGAACTCACTACATAGTTCAAGATGTCCATGAACTTCTGACTTTCAAGCATCCCTGACCCCAAGAACTGGGATTGGAAGCATGTTCCTCCATACCTGATTTATGCAGTGCTAGAGATGGTGGAGTCCAGGATTTTGTATGCTAGGAAAGCACTCAGGCAGCTGCACTACACTCAACCACAGTCTCAAATGCATATCTTTTCTCACTAGATCAGGTGAATGACTCATGTTGCTATAAATGTGCTGTGATTGATAGCAATTCAAAAATGGAGGGAAGGAGAGACAAGAGGTAGGGAGGGAGAAGGGGGAGGGGAAAGGAATGAAGAGAGGAAGGGAGGGAGGGAGGAAGGGAGGGAAGAAGGGTGAGCCTCCTAAACCCCCCACTTTCAAGTCCTTAACACAAACATCACAGCTACCCATTCATGGTGCAGTGACAGCAAACCTTTTGGTATCTCTCCATCAGCACCACCCTCACCTAACAAAGTTTTTTCAGCTCCCTACTTTCCCACACTCTGGCTGTCCGTATCCAGGCGGCAGGTCTCCATCTCCACCCCACCCCCTGCCTGCCTGCCTAGCTGGTTTTCTATAAATAACATCTGCCTCCATCCATTATAGCTTTATGCTATCCATCATCACACCAGCCCTATACAGCAGTTCTTTCCACTTCCCACGCAAAGATGCAGAAGCTCAGTAGTACCAGTGCCAGTTACATGCTCTGTAAGGGCAACATCCAACCCCAAATCCCGTCTCCGCACCATGTGATACTTCCCAGGGCAGAGGTTCGGTGGGCATTTAAGTGTGCCTAAGCCTCTTCCCTAAATCCAACATCCATTACAAAGGAAAATTTGGGGGCTACACCTCCAGAGATTCTTCTGAGGAGCTATATGATCATTCTTGGCTACACAGTTACTTTCTAAAAACCACCCATCCCCAGGGGGCTTCTGAAGCAAGTGACTGGCAGCAGTGCTTTTAGAAATACTAGAGACAGCCTGAGTGTAAGTGTGCATAACCCAGAGGCTGTTTTAGCTACACTGTAGCATGATGACGACCTCCAAGGAAATGTCTGTATAAGTGGTGCTTATGTGGAAGTTACGAAAAGAAAGGAAAGGAGAAAGACAGAAAGGAGAGAAAGAGCCAAACATATTCTGATCCACAGGAAAGAGGCCTGTCCTTGACAACCGGTCACTTTCCCAATTAGCCTGCCATCTCAGACAATCCTTTTGTCTCTCGTAGGCACCCGGCATGTGAACATTGATGCCTGCAAACGAGAAGGCCCAGGCTGGGCTCTCTGACTTCCAGGGTGTGGTGCAGAGCTCCAAGTGAATCACAGGCGCAGTGGGATCAGAGTATGGTCTCCAGACTCGCAGACTCATGCAGCTTTGCCTGCGGAGAAGTGTGAGAACATAGCTAGCTCTCCACAGGCAGGCAGGGCCACAGAAGACAGTGGATTCCGAGGAAGCCAGAGGACCCAGAAGTGCCCAGCTTTTCATGTGGGTGCTGGGGCTTGAAGCCATGTCCTCATGCTTGTACATCAGCACCCTTACCACTGAGCCATCTGCCCAGCCCCCAGGAGTGATCTTCATCATCGTTTTCATGAAGGCATCCTAAGAGTAAGGAGAAATATCAATGGTTGTGCTGGGACAGCACATGCAGGCTGGGTTCACCAGGGCAAATGGGGACATAAAGTCATTCTACTTATGAAAGAAGTGAAGGATGATAAGACAGAGAGCAGAGTCCCAGCTGGCACGAAACTGAACAAAAAAATGACTTTCGTTGTGAAGGTTTGACATCACAGCATAACCCATAAAGACTGATAAATACAGTCCCTTATAGCTATGCAACCTCTTTGTCCCTCCCTTGGAATAAAGGTACCTATTTCATTGGGTCATCAAGAGGGTTAAATGAATATATTTAGGGAAAGCACTTAGAACAGTGCCTGGCACACAGTGAGAGATGAATAAGCACTGCATACTATTATTAATTAGTAATAGCACAGAATAAAGACATGCCCTATAGCAATAGAATGAAGTCACATGGCAAGCATGCCATCTGAGCACACATAGCAGTGTGTGCCCTTTGGAGTCTTACAATCCTCCGTGCAAGCCTGCTCCTAGCTGGCGTCCCCTCCCACCTGAGCCTACAGACCATCGCTGTCACTCTGCTCTCTGACTCCTCACCAATCTTGACCTGTCCTTCCATTTCCCACCATGACTCAACACTTTCCACAGTTACTAGAACAAATCCTCCAGGGTTTCTTAAAAACTCTTTAGTAGACTATTCCCCACAATACACTTCAGATCTGCACCGTCTCCTCTAGCTTTCCACCCTACCACCTTCCTTCTCCTTCACAGAGACAGCACAGCCAGATGTAGAGGCTCGGGCTGGAATCCTAGCACTAGGGAGGAGAAGCAGAGAGGTCACAAGTTGTAAGCACAGTAAGACCCTTTTTCATCTGAGACAGGGTTTTTCTGTGTAGCCCTGGAACTTACTCTGCAGACCAGGCTGGCCTCGAACTCACAGAGATCCACCTGCCTCTGCCTCCCGAGTGTTGGGACTAAAGGCATGCACCATTATTACCTGGCTGCAAGACCTTATCTTAACAATAACAAACGACAGTAAAGCTAGAGGCCACTATAAGAGACTACATACATTAATTCATGTCCATAACCAAGGTCAAGACCTTTGTAGCCCTGGATCCTGGTCCTTGTGAGTGCCCCGTGCTCTCTGCCTTTAAATACATAGAGCACACTTGCACAGTTCCTCTCTTCCAAACTCCCTCCCTCCACCTTCTCTCTCCTCTCTATACTGCCCAGTAGCCTATCCTCCATCTCTTTCTCACATTTGTTTATTCCTGAAGCCACCAGACTCTACTACCTGCCACTTAGAAAGTCTGTCCCAAGAGAGGTTCCCAGTGAATGTGCTGGTGCTGAAACTGAGGGATGTTTCTCCATCATCAATTACTTCACATCTCCCCCACATCTGGCTTGGTTCCTGCCTCCCCAAGAGTCTCTCCTCCCATGGCTTCCCTCTGGCTTTCCCTCCTGCCAGGCTTCTTCCCATGCTCTGCAGGCTCCTCTTCTGCCCCCCCCCAACTTACTATCTCCCCCAGTTCTGCCCTTGGTCATCTTATTTTCCTTCCATACACCATGTGCTGACAACTCCAAAGCCCATGTCTCTAGCAGATGTTTCTTTATTTATCTAATTGATTTTCTATGTCCTACAAGCTCCTTAAGCCGGAGATGACCACAGTCAAGCTCATCAGCCTGCTCCGTGGGTGTCTGATCTGAAGGGCTGGTATCATTATTTACCAAGTGCTCAAGCCAGAAACCCAGCTTTGTGCTTGACTTTCCCTAGTCCATCAGTCATGCCAACCTGACAGCCTGCCAGCTGGTCTCCTCGCCGCACTTCAAGTTGTTTCTCAGGCTATCTGCCACTCCAGCTCCTTTCTCTGCGATGTGCAGAATAAAATCCACACTCAAACACTGAAACCTGAACCCCAATTATCCCATTATTTCTTAGGACACAGTTCCCTGCTCCAACCTTGTCATCTCTCATCAGGTCCCAAATATCTATAAACCAGACTTTCAATTCCCAGATTCTTGTGTTTCATGACACCTCTGGGGTTTTGATCTGTTGTCCTTCTGCTGATGTGCTCTGTGCCCTGAAGTAACTAATCAGAGAATGACTGTTTTTCCAAACTTAAGAACTATTAAGTTTGTAAGTCATGTGCTACCTGTCTTAGTCTGTCCTCTAGAAAGCATCCTCACCCCACTAGGCTTAGCCACCTGCTTCTCTTGTCCAATATTCAGTCCCCTGATGTGATTGCTGATTGACTTGCAAGTCTCCCTCACTAAAATGTGACCTTGATTAATTAGAATTTCTCCATTATTCACCTCCAGCTCCCAGCATGCTATCTAATGATACTCAGCGAATGCTTTTACCCACTGAGCCATCTCCACAGCCTAGAGAGTAATTCTTGTGAGAGGACCATGGTAAAATGAGCAAAGCTGACTCCCCTCCCAGCCTCTCTGCTCCTGCTTGCTCAACTGTGTGCTCCTGTCTGGCTAGCTGCACTTTGGCGAGATGCATGCAAAAGTGGCCCTAGCTCGGGTACACAATGCTGCCTGGACCTTGACTATAACTGTGAGCTAAATGAACCTCTTTCTTATGGAGTCAGTCCATTTCAGGTACTACAGTCTGGTAACAACAGGCTCAATACACTCAGTCCTCAGTACAATATTCCTGTGGCATACATTCTGAATAGCCGAGGATTCTGAAGAGCAGAAGAGGAATTGCCATTATTAGTTCTCATTCAGTCTTCCTTCCTCTGGACTCAATTATCTCACCTCCTTAGCTAGTCCATAAATGGCAACATGCTGGATGGGCGAATTTCAATTTTACACAAAGTTATTAGACTCCCAAATGAGATTTGTAATTGGCATTCACAAGAAATCAATTATTAGTGGTTACTCCAGTCGCTCTCCCTCCACACTCAGTTTGCTCAAGTGTTTACGCAGCTCTAAAAAGCAGCCAGCACCACAGTGCTGTCCATGTCCAGGCCGGGACCATTCTGCTCCACAAGGGCGTTCTTTCTATTTCAATCTTAGGGTGCTAGGATCAATCTCCATTTTTTGTTTAATTAATTTCAAGGTAACATTGACCTAGCAATGGAAAATAAGCAATAATACATTTAGTGCTAAAATATTTTATAATTCCTTTTGAATAATCAACTTGTCATTCCATGAATCTGGTCATATTAAACAAATTTATGTTTTAAATTGGTCATCTCTAGAATACCTTGAAACAATTATGGCACAGGGCACTAAATATAAAAATTACAAGCTAAAATGTGAAATTAATTAGAACAAGCAATTTTTCAAACTATCTTTTCAATTAGTTTACAGTTGTCTTAAAAAAAGAGAAAAGAAATTAAGTCTCTGGCGCATTTAATTTTCATCTATCACCATCATTGTTATGTAGTCCCTGTAGTTGATGGCATTTGTTTCAGGATCAATGGCAGCAGATAACATTTCTTCCATTTCCTCTTGAGAAAAAGGTTCACCTGGAGAGACAAGAAAGATCATCATTTATGGTCAGGAGTTTTTTTTTCTCTTTCCACTAGTCAGCCTCCTTGCCATGGAGCCCACAGGCCCCCAGCTGTCTAGTTTTTTTTTCTCCACTGGAGCTGTACAGCCAACATATGAGAACCCAGAAGTTCAAAAGGCATGCTGCCATATACCCTGAAAGGCTGCAGACTTACTACCCTGCTGGGACCTATAGAATACATTATGTCAGTCAGAACAGGAGTACATAAAACACCACGAACAAAGTTGTTTATTCACTTAAATTAAAATTATTGAAATTGCAAAAGTATTTGCTTGAAGTTAAAGTCTTATAAGTGAATCTGATTATTATGTTTGGTGAAACTGTGGAGAGATGACTGGATGGTAGCTATTGTTGCTGAAGACAGAGACCAGACACTTGACCACTACATCAGGTCTGTCTCACTCACATTGGCTTAATCGATACCACTCATCAATCATCCTAAAACTCCCCCTTGTTTAAGTCTGGGCTAGTATTGATGTCAGATGAAATCAAAAGTTGGAAAGAAAATCTGTGAGCTTTAGTTGGACTCAGGTAACAACTGAGAGCCATCTTGGAAACTGGCTTCACCAGGGTAGGACATAAACTTCAGAAGAATGAGAAAAGACTAAGACAGAACTATATCCCTATGTTAAAGAAAAATATAGGGCACCCAAGTCATCACACTAGGCCTTTAAGGGAAGAGTCTTATGCAAACCAAGGTTTGAGGGTTACTGTCTGAGTTAAGGTTTCTACTGCTGTGAAGAGACACCATGACCATGGCAACTCTTATAAAGGAAAACATTAAACTGAGGTTGGCTTACAGTTCAAAGGTTCTGTCCATTAGCATCATGACAGGACATGGCAGCATGCAGGCAGACATGGTGCTAGAGAAGGAGCTGAGAATTCTACATCTTTGCCGGGCAGTGGTGGCGCACGCCTTTAATCCCAGCACTCGGGAGGCAGGGGCAGGTGGATCTTTGTGAGTTCGAGCCCAGCCTGGTCTACAAGAGCTAGTTCCAGCGCAGGCTCCAAAGCCACAAAGAAACCCTGTCTCGAAAAACCAAAAAAAAAAGAATTCTACATCTTTGATCCACAGGCAACAGGAAATGAACTGAGGACTGAGACTGGGTATGGCTTGAGCATATATGAGACCTCAAAGCCCATCCCCACAGTGACAAACTCTCTCCAGCAAGGTCATACCTACTCCAACAAGCCACACCTCCTGATAGTGCCACTCCCTATGTGCTTATGAGGGCCAATTACATTCAAATTTCCACATTCCATTCCCTGACCCCCATAAGCTTGTAATGATATAATGCAAAATTCATTTAGTCCAACTTCAAAAATCCCCATACCCATAGTTTCAACAATGTTTTAAAATTCAAAGTATCTTGTGAGATTCATGCAATCTCTTAATTATAATCATAGTAAAAAATACAGACCACATACTTCCAAGATATTAGGCACAGGATATACATTGTTCCAAAATGTAGGGAAAGGTGAGAAAATACTGGACCAAAGCAAGACCAAAAAACAGCTGGACACACTCCAAACTCTGCATCTCCGTGTTTGATGTTACATTTCTCTTCAGCCCTCTAACTCCTCTCATCTTTGTTGACTGCAACACACTTCTCTCTCTTGGGCTGGTTACACTCCCTGTTATCCCACAGCTCTGACATCTCCAACATCTTGGGGTCTCCAAGGTAATCCAGGCTTCAACCTCATAGCGTCACTCAATGGCCTCTCTAGGCCTCCATTCAGGGACCCCACTAACACATGCCTGGCCTTGGTGGCTTTCCTTAGTTGCAGAGGCAGAGTCCATAGCCCCTTTCTTCTGTCCTTAACTCCAGAACCAGATGGCAAAAGCTGCCAAGTTCTGCTGCTTTCTGCAGCTGGAACATGGCCCCCTTATTCAATTACATCTTTACCAACTTTCTGTTTTCCATGGTTTCTTTCCTTCACTGATTAAGTTTGGCTGTCCTGGAACTTGATTTGTAGATCAGGCTGGACTCAAACTCAGCGATCCACCAGTCTCTGCTGTCCCAGTGCTGGGATTTAAGGCATGTACAACCACATCCAGCTTTAACCTTTTCTTTAATTGCTTTTCATAAATTGGAAATTTAACTGGATGGGATCTTGCCCTGAGGTTACTACTGTCTTTATTCCATTTCTTGATCTGTTTATCTTCTTGAACACAGAAAATAAACTCTATTCTACTTCCTGGTGCTCCTTTTCTTCAAACTGTACATTTTTTAATCTTTCCTTACTCACTGACCACAGCTGTGAGACCAGACAAGTGTCTCACACATACTAAGGTAACCAATGCCTCAAAAGAGGGAAGAACTACTGGAGCATGAATAGTAAAAACCCAGAGATTGGGGTTCAACCTGAAGATCAGAAAAGCAAAGCAGTCAAGCCATCAGAGACCTTTTACCTCTACCAAATCTTCAGGTGGTGAATCCTCAGATTTCACACTCTACTGAATTACTGTCTCCTCTCACCTTATATCACCTTATATCCCTCTCTCCGCCCAGCCATATCACTCCTGTCTCCACCTCTCCAGTGCTGGGATTAAAGGTGTGTGATCCCAAGCGTTGGGATCACCTTTGTGTGAGCTCTGTTTCTCTTTTCAACAGATTCTATCTTGTGTAGCCCAGGGTGGCCTTGAACTCACAGATATCCACCTGCCTCTGTCTCCAGAGTCCTGGGATTAGAGGTGTGTGCCACCACTCCATGGCCTGTAGGCTTTATTTATTAAAACACAAATAATATACCACTATATACTACCATCTCCTTTTACAGCACATAAGCAATGCAGCCTGTCCTGCAAGTGAGTGGGGACTGAGTCTGAAGGCCAGAAGGCCAGATTAACAACCTTGGTCAAAGCACTCCACTGCACTACTTAGACTAAGTCTTGTTTACAGCAGTCAGTCTGCCACACTGGGCAAGGAAAGAGCTGTAAAGCATTTGATTTAATAGAGGAGGAAAACTGATCAACACTGAAAAGCACAAGCTTGAAGGACAAGCCTCACAGATTCAAGTTCTGGCCTCTTACTAGCTTTATGATCTTGGGCAGGTTGCTTAACCTCTCTTCCCAGTCTACACAATACAGATGATGATAATACTCTCCACCCATGGGCTTGGCATAAGATCAAATGTGTTATTATTCAAATTGCACTTCCACAAACATCTGACACATAGCAACACATATTTGTTTTAAAAACATTTGAGATCTTCCCTGATGCTAAACACCATCTGATACAATGTACACCCTGAACACACACGGTTTATAATGTTTATCTAACAATCTCCTGGGCATTTAGAATGTGCATTCTCAAACTTAAAGATGTGTTGGCTGCTCTGTGGATTCTATGAAAAGATTGTGGAAATACCTTTATAGTCCCAAAGCTACAATTTGGAATTTTGAGAATCAAAAATATCACTTATTAGCTAGCCCTGGTGGTACACACTTTTAATCCCAGCAGAGGCAGGCAGATCTCTGAGTTCAAGGCCAGCCTGGTCTACAGAGTGAGTTCCAGGACAAACAGTGAGTGATACACAAAGAAACATTGTCTCTTAAAAAAAAATCACTTCTTAAGCAACCATTTTACTGAATTAGGCAGTTGCAGCTGCACCTAAAGGAAGGGCACATTACATTCAGTAATACAGGACAATATTACACCAATTTGATTTAAAAAGGGGTATTTTATTGGAGGGGATAAAACTTACAGATCAATGTCCCAAACCACGTTCCTCTGGTCGCAAACAGGAAACCGAGTCTAGCAGTCAGCATGAAAGCTGGAAGCAAGTTAGCTCGGAGAGCAGCTGCGGCT